>JAUEJL010083062.1:0-15052 GCA_032274825.1 Drosophyllum lusitanicum
ATGGTCAAGATTAAATATTTTTTTAAATGAATGATTCAGATCGTCTAATAAATTTTATCAAATTAGTCTTTTATTTATATTAGAATTAGAATATCCTTGATCATTTAAAACCACCTTTTCCTCACAAATATTCTAATCAAAGGTCGTACTACTTTTTATTAACATAACTTTTCATATAGATATTAAATGAATTTTATTTTCTTTAATTTGTTTGTATATATACACTTCAGTAATTATTTTATATATATTTCAAGATAATTAATTAATTAATTCTGCAATTAATGTTTTTATTTCGTGTCCATAAAAAAATCTAGTTGGTGGAAAAGAAAATAGTACAAGATTTTCACCTAATTACTTGGATTAGATATTAACTTTGTACTATATATCGAATCCTTGCGCTCTTTCAGATTAAAGCTTAATCTTTTCATGTGGGTTGAATATGTGAATTTGAGTGTGTTTGTGCGTGAAGGAGGTTTTTGTGCGTGTGTAGTCTCTATGTGCTAGTGTGTGTGTGTGTGTGTTATATAGAGTACTCTCGATCGTCTCTATGTGTGAGTGTATTGGTTTGTTTGGGCACATAGTGTGAAGAGAATCAAGTGTGTACGTCTGGGTTCCTTAATTAGCGTGTATGTAGGTGTGTTTATGGTGAATGGATGTGTAAGAAAGAATCTAGAGTGAATAGTCTTTTTTAAAGTATATATAAAACGATTTTTGAAAACTTTTTGGTTCTTTGATCTTCTAGATTATGTTTTCAAAACTTTTATTGATTTGGTAATTAAGAATGAATGTTATATGATAAGTATACCATGCATATATGTTCAACAAGTTCGTTAAATAACAAATCAGTAATTAAACTAGGGAATATAAGTATAGACTAGGAGTGTAAAAAGGTAAGTGAAGAAGATATCATCACAACTACAAAAGGATGTATATATAGTGTCTTGAGTTGGTGTTAATTAACCCATTCTAATCCACTCATTGGCTTTCAAATTAACAAGAGTTTCTTCTACTAATCTTCTCTCCTAGAAAAGCAAGTGGTGTCTTTTACTATCTTCTTACCTAGCTAGGTGGAAGTGATCACCAAAACTTCTCATTGATGAAGGTTGTTATTGTCTATAACTTCTCATTATAAAGATAATTATCACCCTTAATCCTGTCACTAATTTTAGGTAGTGATCGCCTCTCGAATTTCTCACTAGTCTATGTAGTTATCATTTCTTATAAATATTGTTTATAAATATTACAATGAAATCATCACACAAAAACGCTCTTGCACTAGTTTTTGTTTTTAACTCTCAACTATTAAGGAAAGTGTTAAACAAACTTGGCGATCACTTGGATGTAATATTTGACACAATGTGTTAGAGTTAATAGAAGTTGGGGGAACAAGTACCTTTAAATGCGGAATTGAAAAGATCAAGTTGTAACTCAATATCGGTGCATGCACTGTCGATCTATGGTCTAACAGTGCATCGACCGTTCCATGTCTAAAAAATTATTTGCAACTTTTTAGCTAGGTGTTATAATGGGATAATTATATTACTAGCTAGTCTTTAAACCATGCCAAATATACTTGATAGTTTAAAGAGATTCCCCAACCCTTGGTCAAAGACCAAACCAACCATCTATGATTTATACCATTTGGGCAATATGTGGTTAGGAAGGAGGAGTTGAGTCATACCTTTAACCTTTAATAAAGGTTTTAATATTCTAGGTACTTTTGCCTTCACACATGGTATAAAACCATGTTTAGATTTTACATATCATGTATTATTGGGTTGGTAAAAGTTTTGTTATTGATTTTAGGGTATTGAATATCCAAAATTAAAAATATTTTATAATAGCAAAGTTGGATTATTGTTCTTCTCAAATCCCGGATGATTTTCATTATGGTCGAACCTTGCATCGATTGTTGTATTTTATCAACCAAACACAACCACCTTTTCTTATTGTGAATCCAATTCTTTCATGATCTATAGTTTGTCTCTTTCATGTGACAAGAGAACACTTCTCTTGGTGAATAGGAGTGTGCGCTATGCACAACTGATTACTCCGTAGTACAATATTACAATAAAATGATTTTATTTCTTTTTTTAAATATATTAGTCATTCGTAAGAACAAAAAGAAAAAAAAAAAGATAATATATAAGGATGTATTTGATCTTTACTACTCAAAATGGTTAATCTTTTCATAGTGTAAGGTAAAACAATTATCATTTAATAAGTTAATGATCTTAATAAATAAATAAATAAATAGATAGATAAATGAACCCAATAAAGTATTATAGGTGAACATAACCCAAATGTCAAATTAAGAGGGTTACATTTTCAATGTGGCTTTTTCACTCACACATGTCAAATCAAATGGGGCTACATAGATAATCAAGTGGGTTATATAGAATCACCCTTTTTGCATCATATACTTTGTTCAAAGTGTAATGTTTTTAGTGGCAGAGACTTCATCACTCATTTATTCCTTTTTTATGAACCAAGCACTTTATTCCACACAACAAAAACACAAAAAAGAACATATCCTATACAATTGTGTGACCCCTTTTTTCTCTTTTTAAAAGACAACTATGATCTCTCCTTTGAAGTTCGACAATACTACATCAAGGGACGACTATTTTCCTATCATCTAGGGATGACTTTGTGAAGGAATTTATCCTATATTATTTATGTTTAATTTAATTTAAAAAAATTAATTATAGCGAATTAAAAGTTTGAGCCGGTTGTTCCAAGTGTAGACAGTGTAGCCATAGTTGAAAAATATAAAATAATATACAAACTTAATTGCTTTTTTCAAACTCTAATAAACTATTTAAAGTGGCTTGTATTTTCAAGAATCTCTAAAATTTATTAGGCTAGAGACTTCTAATATATGAAAGGGTGAAGAGATTCACTAACTTGGATAAATCTGTCGATCGGATTAGATACTTTTTTAAAGTAGTAATTCAAGTATTAGTTCAAAGTTACAAATGTTCTTTTAGAATAATTCAAGGACAATGTTTGATCATAATACATAAAATTCGTTTAGGTAGGGATGAGCTTAGTTTCTAAACCGGCTCAAACAGACCTAACCCGAAAAAAGCGAAAATGAAAAGTCCTAAAAGTTAGGACCGAAAACCGAACCATAATATAATAATCGTTTCCGGTTTTTTGTTCAAATTCCAGTCTAGTCCTGGGTAAAAACCAAACCCAGTGGAACCAAAAATCAAAATTAGAGAAATATTGGAACCGAGAACTGTGTGGAAAGTGTATAAATCGGTCTGGTTCTAATTCAGGACCGAGTTGGTTCAGATAAAACAATTTTTTTGCTCTACCCTATTAATAACCAAAATACCCCTATTAATCGGTCATTAATAGTGTTACAAGCAGTTCTCGCACGAAAAACACTATTAATCGGTCATTAATAGTGTTACAAGCAGTTCTCGCACGAAAACAATTCCCGTTTGAATTTTTTCGTTTAAGATATTGTATGTAACCCTTACCACATACAAAATCATCTTAAAATTCTATTGGTATATAAATATCCAATTAAATAAACAGACATCTCGTTATTGAAATGGATTAATACGCATATGTATATGTACGTATAACATGCATAGAGTTCAAGGGTGCAGCTGTTAACGAAGTTAAGAAGTTTTTGGGGTGGTCTGATTGGGTGTATGCAGTTCAAAGGTGTTGTGCTGTTGTTAATAGACTAAAAACGTCACCGGAAAACTCTCTATAAATGGTGTGAAGCGGAAGCAAACAAACAATTATTCAAGAATCATTATTAATTACTCTCATTCATGAACTTTACACCTTTATACTAATTACAAAAGAACTGAACAAACTCTAATACTGACTTAACAAACAGTAACGGCTAATTAAATATTTACAGAAAACACCTTGAAGGCTTTGAACTTTTCACAATTGACCCATATTACTTTACAGATGTATCCTACGTTTTATATTTTGAATGGTAAACATAGGTGTACAGTCATCTTCATCCTCGACCTCGAATTGGCAACCCACGTAACGTATTTTAATCTTGGGTTGACATTTCATTCGATTTTTAGGGCTTGGGGGGGATATTCATGAATTTATGACAAACTAGATTTTTATATATTTTTTTTAAAATAAATATATCTCAATAACTTTATTAATTATTTAAAACCAAATATCCTTCAAGTTATCTAAGCCTAGCAAAACATACACGTTGAGTCACATCGGGTAATTTAGTGGTGTAAACGAGTTGAGCCGAACTCGAGCTCGACAAGGCTCGAGCTTGTCTCGAGTACTTTAGGTTAAGCTCGACCTCGGCTTGATAGCTCAACGAGCCTTCATGATGCAGGCTCGAGCTTAGCTTGAAGAAGATTTAGGATTGGCTCGAGCTCGGCTCGAAAAGCTCGAATATTTATTCTAAAATAAATTTTAAATAACCAAATCTATGAAAAATTATATTAAATAAGAAAAAATAATTTAAATTGTGTATAAACATTATAGCAAAACATGAGCATAAGTTAAAATAGGAGTGTTCAATATTTGGATGCGATTCGTAAAAACTGAAATTCGAACGTAACCAAATCCGAATAATCCGATTTGAATTGGTTTGTTTAGTTTTTAAATCGGTTTTGGACTAGATTTGAGATTTTAAATTAGTTTTTGAATCGATTTTTGAATCTATGGAAATACTCGTCACTGACTCGAAATTCAAATATATATATATATATATATATATATATATATATAGGTGTTGTTATTTTATTTCTTTTTGTAATTTCTATTTTCTGATCCATAAATATTAATATGTTAAATTTTGAGACTAATAAAAACCCTTTAAATATTCTCTTAACTTATCGTTAAAAGTTCAAACTCTAATTAGATATTCAAAATAACAAAGTTTTTCGATTAAATTTGGTTTAAACTATAAAAATTGGAACACATATACTCAGGTGAATTTGGTTTTATTCGAATTTGAACTTAATTCAAATATTTGAATTCAAATTGGTTTTACCAGTATTGAATTGGGATAAAAAATTATCAAATTCGAACAACCCAGTTCGAACATTTCGAGAAACTCAAAATTCGATTCGATGAACCCCCCTAAGTTAAATTTGGGGTGTTCAATATTTGGAAGTGATACTTAAAAATCGAAATTCGAACCAAACCAAATTCGAATAATCCAATTTGAATTGGTTTGTTTGGTTTTCAAATCGGTTTTAGACTCGATTTTGAAATTTAAATTGGTTTTTGAATCGAGTTTCGAATCTGTGAAAATATTCATCACCCGACTTGAAATTCCAATATATATATATATATATATATATATATATAAGCATGATACCCGCGCAATGCGACGACAACGAATAATTTATACTCGTTAACATGTCCGTTTTCAAGACGTATGGAGTATAGTATTCATGTAATACGTTGACAACGAATAATTTTCATTTGATGGTATGTCTATTTTCTTTATCTTTTTTCCATTTCATTTATTTTTTTGTTTTCCATAATTGAAAAAAAAAGGTTATGAAAATATTTTTTAATATTTAAGTTAATTTATATTTGCTTTGACTTTCAAAAAATTGTATTGACTTTAATTTTCTTAAATATGTAAATTTAGTTCTTAAAAAGGAATATAAGAATCTTATTAACTTTATTTAATAATTACTCAATTTAGTTTATATGAGGGGTAGTTTAGTAATTTCAAAACACTTAAAATTTAAGAATTTAAGCAAAAAGCCTAAATGCTTTATAATATAGTATATATAGAGGTCATGTTACTCTATTTCTGTTTGTAGTTTCTATTTTCTTATCCATAAATATTAATATGTTAAATTTTGAGACTAATAAAAACCTATAAATATTTTCTTAACTCGTCCTTAGAAGTTCAAACTCCAATTAGATATTCAAAATAACAAAACTTTCTGATTAAATTTAGTTTAAACTATAAAAATTGGAACACATATACTTAGAGGTATTCAATATTTGAATGTGATATGTAAAAACCGAAATTCGAATAATCCGATTTGAATTAGTTTGTTTGGTTTTCAAATCGGTTTGGACTTGGTTCGAAAAATTTAAACCGGTTTTTGAATCGAGTTTCGAATCTATGGAAATATTTGTCACCCAACTCGAAATTTGAATATATATATATATATATACACACACACATATATATAAGTGTTGTTACTCTATTTCTCTTTTCTGATCCATAAATTGTAGTGTGTTAAATTTTGAGACTACTAAAAACCCTATAAATATTCTCTTAACTCATTTTTAGAAGTTCAAACTCTAATTAGATATTCAAAATAACAAAGCTTTCCAATTAAATTTGATTTAAACTATAAAAATTGAAACACATATACCCAGTTAGGTGAATTTGGTTTTATTTGAATTCGAACCGAATTCAAATATCTGAATTCGAACCGAATTCAAATATCTGAATTCAAATAGGTTTTATTAGTATTAATACGAATTCAAATTGAATTTCGAATTTGGGTAAAAAATTATCAAACTCGAACAACCCGATTCGAACAATTCGATAAACTCAAAATTCAATTTGATGAGCACCCCTACATATACTCACTTAGGTAAATTTGGTTTTATTTGAATTCGAACCGAATTGATTTTACTAGTACTAATACAAATTCGAGTCGAATTCCAAATTGGGATAAAAATTTATTACACTCGAACAATTCGATGAACACCCCTAAGTTAAATTTCGATTTTATAACAATATAACCCCATAAATTTAATCAATAATTACACGTTTATCTTTTATTTTATGTATATTTATATACACATTTATATATTATATAAAGCTCAAAAACCTTAATAAGAGCTCGGGCCAAGCCCTAATAAGGTCGAGCTCGGCTTGTTATATATTTCGCGCTTATTTTTATGCTTGAGTTCAAGCTCAAACTCGATAAAAGCTCTCGAAAGTGTACGAGCCCAAGCTGAACTAGAATAACTCGATAAAAGCTCGACTCGTTTGCAGCCCTATCGGAGTATCGGGTATCAAGTCAAAACTAATCACCGTAAAAATAATATGAAATGGGTTCGAATAACCACCACCACCAAAACCTTTGCTGCCCACAATCGACAACAGCAACAATTGATGTTGATGACATTTAGTGGCAACGGCGCCGCTGGTTGGTGGTAACAGTGGCAGTGGAGGGCAGTGGTCGGTGGTCGAGTAAATTGTGGCAGGTTATTGTTGTGGCGGCAGCAACAAAGGCGGAGGTGACGGTGCCGGTCGTAGCGGCTGCAGCGGCAGTGGGTTGTGGTCACGGGATCTCCCTCGCCTTGTGAAATTAGGAGTCACGAACCAAATTCTCTTAATACCATAAAACTGAATAAATAAGAGTCAAATATGAAACAAAAGCCCTACACAGTTAGGACAAATAGATATCACCCTTAAAAAAGTGAGAACAAAACTTGTCTTAGGCAACCACCAAAAGTCTTCTGAAAACCGAATGACCAACAATTTTTGCCCAAAAACACTACACAAAATATAGCATTAAAATATTAGCACAAACTTAACTACAAACTACACAAACTCAAAACAAAGCCATTCAAGTTACATATGGTCTACCCTGCCATCTTCTTCACTGCTGCCATCCCCTCCATGCCTGAAACAAATTTTTATGTTTTTGTCATTAATTACCACGTTACGCAGTATATAATTTATAATTTATAAAGCGGGTTAAATTGTCACTTCATGTCTAGCATCCAATTTTAATTTTACTAACCGCCAAGAGCTTGTCAAATTACGAGTTTTTCTATCCAACTGAAGGTTTTCTAATGCAGCTGAGGCTCGCATAATGTCTTCTGGGATATCGTCACTATCGTATCTTCGATTGTAGTCATCTTTCCTGTAGCTGGAATTTGAGGAGCCGCCCCTTCGATCTGAATAAAAGTATTCAAGGAAAAATAACATTATAATTGAACACGTCATAAATTAAGAAATTTAAGTACTTACCAGATGCCTGGGAAGAAGGAATTTGCCTGGAAATGTGAGACAAAAATAAGCATTACTACTAAATCTTAAAAAAAACCGTTATGTTACCATTTATTTATCATATTAATAAAAGACTGATCCAGACATTTGAAAAGTTGTCACGACTTCTACAAGTGTAGGTAGTGGTGGCAAAATAAACGGGTTGGGTAACAGATTAATATATGCTTGGTCTGAAATGGGTCATTTTTCAGAATGGATCTAAACGGACTGGGTCAGGATGAGTTGAGCTATAAAAACTTTTTTCTGCATTTTAAAATTCACATATACTTAATTAATAGTTAATAATGATTACAAGACAATATTACAATAATAATCTAAACTTTGAATGAAAACAAATTAGGAAGCTTATACTTCAATTAATAGACTTTGGACAACTTTCACTCCGTTGGCCCATGCCCATTTTAGCTATTTTTTTTTATTTGATCCGTTCGAAATAAAATACAACCCATATGGACCTGATTCACAACTCAATGGGTCGAACTTGACACCACTAATCAGTATGTGAAGTTAGAAGTTATAATTTTCATGAGATAAAAAAGTATATCTTAAAAACTTGACAATCACACCTTCCAAGAGGAGGCAAGCCCCCGATAACAGACGAGGAAGATGGCCTTCGATTTCGTGAGTCAAAATTGGTCGAAGAATCTTGCTCGGGAGTGATTAATCTCCTTCCACCACTTCTCCCTTGAGATTGACTCTACAAGAACGGATCTTTATAAGCAAATGAATGTTTATGAGTATATATATGCACACATGTATGCTCATAGGGCTGTAAAACGAACGAGACATGGTCATATTCGTTCGTTTAACTTTAGATGAACACAAACACAAACACAAACGTTTAAATGAACGAAAAATCATGTTAGCGTTCGTTCGTGTAAGAAACTAGATTGTTCGTGTTCGTTCATTTAAATCCTAAACAAACGTAAACGAACATAAATGAACATAAAAAACGAACACAAACAAATAGTAAAAATAATCTAAAAACAACATTCCGAAAATCAATATACACATCCAATAACATTATCCTAACCACAAATTAGATAATATTATCTACATAACACAATAATCAAATAATTAATTTAAAGCCCAAGTCTCCAAAATCTAGGCTTGAAATTGCTTTCTTCAATCTTTATCCATCCTGAGATAGTGAGATTTGTAATTAACATATATGTATGGGTTTTACAACTATTATAATGGTTAGAATATGACTTAAATCATTTAATTATAATTTTTAAAATAATTAACAAACTTAACATAAGGAATTAAATTAATTTATATTATATATGATTAAAATTAATATATTGTTAATATCTATATATACAAACGAACATAAACTGACATAAATGAACGAGCATAAACGGATTACAACGGATAACCGAACATTCAAGAACATAAATGAACGAACGAGAGTTCTATTCGTGTTCGTTCATTTAATTAAACGAACGCCGAATGGAAGATGTTGTTCATGTTCGTTCGTTTATTACTTTATTAAACAAACATAAACGAACTTCCCGCCGAACGGTTCAAGAACGTTTGGTTCGTTTACAACCCAATGTATGCATACATCTATATGTAAGTTTCAGTTTATACATTTCTTTTTAAAATTATAAAAGGTGTAAATCACATGAACAAGGAATTTGGAAGTCGTTTCCTGTTCTCAAGAAACCAAAGTCAGTTTAGATAATTTTGTAAACGCAATACATAAGTTGTAAACTTGATTTTAATGTTCTAATAGTGCATAATGCACAAGTATATAAAATTGCAGCACGTGTTTAATAGCTTTTGCCATAGACGTCTAGATTTCATTATCAAACAGAAATGACAACGACATATACATAAATACATTACAGATAATGCAAACATAAAAAAAAGCATTTATTGGTGTATCACCAAACAAGGCCAGTATTTTAGTGTTTTATATGCTTATATATCATATATTCATATGATCTCCTTCAGAAAAAGAGAATGAAGCGAGAGTGTGAGACTATAAGTTCATTCATTCTATGAATTATTGATTATTTTTCTATTTTTGCAAAGGGATTTCCCATTTTTAGTAGGTTCCCCGAGGAAGTCAAGCTATTAGCTATACTTTGATTTAAGTGGCCTAACTGTTTCCATGGCCATTTCTTATACTCTCCCTGGCCATCCAAGAAGTTTACCTAGCGAGGATTGAAGCCGGTTTCGTTTTGAAACTATCCAAGTCACCTACCACTAGACCATCTTGAGATTATTAATTGATTATGTATTTAACAGTTTTCAACCTGATTAAAAAAACTGAATACAATAAGCATACATGCTTATGATAAAACTAAGAATATAAACAAAGACCAAAGATAACATGTTGTTTTCCAGTTAGATTTTGAAAATAATGTCATATAGATTATATCAGCACAAATGGATACGAAGATATGCAATATTGCTAAGTTAGTACACAGAGAAAATAGTAGCAAACCTCAAATTTAAAGAATCCTTCAAGTACTTCTGATAGCAACGGACGACTATCTCCATTTCTGTTTATATCATAACCGTGTTGATTACTGAAGTCTTTTAATTCGGTTTTCCAAGCATCCTTTTGCTGCAATGTGATTAAAAAAAATCAACTGATCAGCCTTTTGAAGTTTGAACCATCACTTCTGCCTTTTGTCACAAACAAGTAGTCTTGTGAATAAACTACAAGTGGAAATAACGGGCAGTTTGGGTAACAAGTAAAGACTGGATTAGGTCAAAAAGGATTATTTCTCGATACGAGTCAGATTAGTTGAAAAAATATCAAAAAGAACACTATAGTTTGCAAGAAGCACAAACAAGCTGTGGAGATGTAAGAACAAAAAGAACATTGAACTTTGTCTTTTTGTTCAAAATCCCTCATTTTTGCACAAGAGGTGTTTTTGCATTCTATATTTGTAAGAATGATTGTTTTTAGTGAAAAGCCATTACATGGCTACTAGGGTTTGAAAAGTTAATCACTTCTGATTATAATTGAAAAAACTAAAACAAATCATTTGCAATAAGTCAATAACGTATTAACGTGTACAAAATAAAGCTTGTAACTTTGTACATGATTACCAAATTACACTCTGGCATATAAACTTTTAGAGTATGGCTAAGTTGTGCCCAATCCAAGTATTCACATACTAGCGCCGTTAGAAGCCGCCCTGAAACCATGTCAAATGAAAAATACATGAGAAACCACAGATTAAATTTACCAAAGAGCTTGTAGCCTAGCGGTATCAAGGTGTTGGAAGGTGTTCACCATGGCCTATGGTCATGGGTTCAAGTCCCACTTTGTGGACAAAAAGGTGTAGATCTAGGAGTAGATTAGTGTGTGTGTGTGTGTGTGTGTGTGTTCTGTTGTTCAAGAAAAGAAAGATATAGTCTTTATCATTTATTAATACATGATTGGCTACAGTACACAAATGAATGGATTTCAAATGAAAAAAAAAAAACGGATTTCAAATGAAAAGATTAGACAAAACATAGGAAATTGAGATTCTAGATTATATCCTTATACAAGTGCAGATAGAGATTATGTCATAGCTTGTAAAAGGATAGTTATTAAAAGTTAGCTTCCATTTATCGTTATTATCTTTTGGATAATAGTTAGCTTTCTTGATCAGATGTTTATTGATTCTATTTATATGTTGTGATTTTCAATAGACTGTTGGCATAAAAAAAAGAAAGGGTACTATACATAGATTACAACATAAACACAAAGATGAAACTACAAAGGGTGGAGATATCAACCCAATCATTTATGAATGAGTTGATTCGGGTTGTGTATTATCTCTGATGGATCAACCAGATAAAATCGAAAAGTAGCTAGAAAGAAAATTACCTGAAGGAGATGCGTGAAGTTGCCTTGCACGGTCATTGCAGCTCCCCAACAGTGCAGTAGGCAAGCCTTCATCCTTTTCAATTGCCTTATCTTCTTCCTCTATTGCCTCAAACACACTTGCTCTAAGCTCAGCCTTGCATCATTAATTAGTAATGAATTAAAAAATACGTTAAGTTAAAGATCAAAAGTTGATTACTTGCCTATGTAAAATAAATAAAAAAGAAACATCAAGCATGAATCAAGTATCTTCTTTTTTGGTCAAAGAAACAAACTTGAAACACATATTTAAAAACCAGTCTTCAATCAAGAAATTAACACATTAGGATCAGTATAGGATAACAACTACCTTTACAAACACGAAAAATCACATCAAATTTTTTTCCCAAGTAAAAAACTAAAAGAAACTCAAGCAGCCACCCAAACTGGGAAACACTAAACCTCAACTCTAAATACTTAAATCTTTTTTTTTATATATATAAATTCATAACTCTCAATCCTTTAGATTCGCAATCTCATAGATAATGAACAGTAAGATCAGCATTCCCTCAATAATAGAAGCCCTAAATAACTTGCAACAGACAAATTATGTTGACAACCAAAACGAAAACTGAATAACCATTACATGCAATTCAAGCCACCCAACCCGAATATGATAAGAAACAGATGCAAACCCTTGAGCGCAATCAACAACTTAATCAAACATTAAACATTCCCCTCGATGATTTTAGAGGAAGGCAAGCACGTAAATGATACAAAAAACATATAGACATCCGATCTAGGTAGCATTTTGAGGGAAGGAAACAAGAAACACGTATGATTTTGAGCAAATGTGAGATGAATAGAAAAATAAAAAGGATGAAAAGGAAAAGGGTTTTACTCGGATCTTGGCGAGAACCCCTTTCTTTTCTAGGGTTCGAGTGACGAGGGTTTTCAGGTCCATCATTTCTCTAGTATAATCATCCATCTTGTTGTTGTGTTGTTTCAGATGTATCGGCCGTCTTCTTCAGGTGTATCTTCTTACAAAGAAACCAACCCTCCTGAATACGGGGGAGGGTCTTGTTTTCAGACTCTGACGATCTGCGTGTGTATCATGTATGTAAGGTAAAGCGTGATCCGAGGGAAGAAACGGATTGTCAATCCGGGTCATTGTCGGCCTTTTCCCATTTTTCAATTTCAATTTCAATCTATATCTCTTGTAATTTAATTAGAGACTAAATTCCCGTGTAATACACGGATTGTTTAAAAAAGATAAATATTAATATTAATATAAAATATTAAATAATTATAAGACATAAAAATTTTTTAAAAGAATGATAAATAATACTAGTTTATATTAATATTAAAAGATTATTAATAACATTAATAAATATATAACAATTTTTAAAATTCTAATGTGTATTATGTAACATCCAAGGTTCGAAATTCCTAAAATTAATAATTTAATACAAGTGTTAAAGCAAAGTAAAGAAGGTAAGCAAGTAGCTGAAAAAAGGAAGGGTAAAAAAAGAAAAAGGCATGGGTAGAACTTGAGATCTGTAACCAAAGTCATAGCATTGTATCAAATTCTTTAACAAACTATATAAAGAAGAAGAGGAGAGTTACTATTCATATTCCCTTACAAATGTTATATAGTATAATAGCATCAATCCGCTAAAAAAACACGTAGCAAAAAACGTCGGTTAAAAAACAATAAAACAATATAAAATATAAAATAATAACAACAAATATATTTTTTAGATCTTCAAATATCTGAAAATTTACAACAAGAAAATTTAGATATCCAAAATATCAGGTCCCAAATTTTCAATATAACTTTTACTTTTATACTATTAAATATTAATAGTGATACATCTTTTAATCGAGTCAATCCTATATTTGGTATTGTGTTGATTCGACTCGGCTCAATCACATTTATGTTAGAGAGATAGAAAAACTGATACGAGATAGAGCAATAAGGTGTTGGTTGAAACTTGGAAGGGACTCAAGGGTAAGGTTGGCAATTTATGGATCGACATGAAACCCGACTCGAACCTGACATGAAAAATGACGCGAACCCGAAATTGGCTAAAAGCGGGACGACACGAAAATAAATGGGTTGGAATAAGATCAACTCGAATCTGACTGATTTAAGAGTAACATTGTAACATTATAAAATTTTATTTAATACATAAATTTTGAATTTTGAAAAGAAAATTATGACTCAAATAAGGGAGTGACATCTTATGACAATAAAGTGTAACATCCTGAGATTGGGCCTAGTAGAAACGTAGGCTTTGGGTATGTTACACGTGAATTATTATTTGAATTTGTTTACTTAATTACTAATTGAGTATTTGATTAATTATTTATGAAGGTTTATATATATATATATATATATATATATATATATATATACGTATGTATGCGGATTTGAGTGTGTGCATGTGCTTAGACGGTTTAAGCATGCCACCTCATGTTTATGTTTTCAAAGCATGTATATACGTGGATTTAGAGTTGATTACTTCACTTTGAAGTATTGTATGTGTGTGCATTGTGTGTAAACCGAGAGCAAGGGAAACAAAGAAGAAGCAATCGGATTGTGATTTCTTGATATTGTGAATTCAAGTTAGCAAGGTTGTTGATTCTTCTTTTATTCTTACTAATATGCTTGGTATAGTATTAACATGCTACGGTTTCAAGTGGGTTTTGATATGAACATCAAATGAGGTTGTCGGATTTAGTGTTCTTGGTGTTTTGATGGTTTTATGGTGTTTAATATGCATGCTTGCATGTTTAAACATGTTTATATGTGTTTCTACGAACTTGCATATGAATTATATAAACTGGAAAGTTGATTTATGCAAGTTATGAAGTTGTCGGATTCTTGGCATGTTGAAGGTGGCGGATTTTGGTGATGATGATGAAAACCGAATGTAGAATCCTATACTTGCGGAATCCGGAACTTAGAATCCGGGGCATGGTAAATCCGCTACTTAGAATCCGATCACTCTTGAAATCCGAGGGTGTTGAATCCGATGATGGATTCTAATTGTGAAACCGATTATGGGTGCCAAGATAAGACAAGTGTGAAATTCCGATACAAAGTGGCGGATTCCGATGGTGGTTGCGGATTTGGTGAAATCCGATGGTAGTATCGGATTTCTCATGAAATCCGATAGTTTGGCTGTTGTTTGCATTGTTTAATGCTATGTGTTATATGTGCA
>JAUEJL010083073.1:0-15050 GCA_032274825.1 Drosophyllum lusitanicum
AATATTTAACCTATCATCTATACATATCTATGGTTTGTCTCATCAAATCTAACTTTTCTGAACATAGGACTAACAGATAGAGATGATGAAGATGATGTTTATGGACTGATTTGTACTTGATTTTTGATGTTGGAAATCACAGCTTGTTTATCACTTCTTGATCTTCTTCTTCAATTTGCAAGAACACAAGTAAGAAGCTTGAGTGTGTGTGTGTTAACATACGTGTGTGTATGAGGGAGGTGAGTCAAAAACCGACTTGTGGGTAATATTATCCACAAGTGGATATTTTGTTCCACTTTTTCAACTTACAACTCGTCTCTCGTTTACCCGTTTCAACTAACGAGGATATTTCCGGAATCCTCGTTTGAAACAGTTCGATATTTTATAATCTTTATCTACTTTTATTATTATTTTAATAACCCCATTTCTTTATTATTTTCATACTTTATATCATTTACTAGAATATATATATATTTTATTTCGTTTAATTAAATATTCGACGTACCACGTTCGCACACGTTTAGGCCCAAGTTGAAGATGTTACAAGTTATTTAATAGGTTTTAAGAGTTCAAATCCTGTGATACACATTGGTGTATATTAGACACATCGTGTTAACCATTTAAACAACTTATCATTACAAACTTATTTGTTCACATAAAACTATTATTAATTTCAATTTTCGTTTTTACCACTACTTATCTTTCGCTTTTCACCCAACCCAAAGATCATTTGACGTAGCGGTATTAACTCCTATTGTGGTGTCCTCCCTCACTTGGAGATTAAGGATTTAAGTTTTGTTATGGACTGGATTGAAAAGTTTGTGTCATCCGGTCAAAAAAAATATTATTATTTACAAACTTATTTACTCATATACTACTATTCATTTTTTTAACCTATACTAAACTTTTGCTTTTTACCCTTTAACTTATACAAGTAACATTTAATCTCATAATATTATTTATTATTACTAGTAGTAGTAGTAGTGCACACACATTGTTAAGTTTCTAAATCTATAAAAAACCAATGACATGCAAACTAAATATTGTTTACTTATGAAAATAATGTTTAATATAGTCCATATTTAATTCATAGTCCTAAGAGACCAATTTTAGCTTTTGGATCAATAGCATCAATAGTCCAGATTGTATTTTAAAATTTTGGACAGAGTGACATTTTCATAATTCACATGTGATTATATACTGAATCATCTGTGATTGAATATTAAATTTTAGGACTGTGTTTTTTACATTAACTTTATTGAACACAACCCTTACATATGAACTTAAAACCAGCTTATATATAATATTACGTATAGATTAATTTACTAAGAATATGATTATTTGAATGTCACCCGGTACAACAAACGAGTTTGATATACCTTGTTTTTATCAACCATCGGCACATCCTTTTCAAGATTAGAGTTTAAAGGTAAACACTAAACAGTGTTCCACTTATTTTCTTAGCTTGGAAAGATGCAGATTTATCGAAGGTAAACAGATACGATGGATATAAAAGTTACATACAAAATAAGATCCATCATCAACTACCATTACTAACAAATGTGATTCAAGACATCCATCCATGTTGGTTAATCAATTCCAAGATGAGCTACCCCTTTAAGCCGATCGATCTACTTCTTACTCAATCATGTCGAAAGAAAGAGTAATTAGACTTTTAAGCAAATGTGAGGAGTTTAACAAGGAAAAAGTAATCAAGTAAAAGCAAGCAAATATGCATAACTTGTAAGGCAAGACCCCTGATTCATAGCCTGCCAAACAACTTACTTAACCCATGATTTATGTTTGATAAGTAGCTAAAATCACAAGTTAGAAATTATAATACTTCACGAATAAGTTAGTGTTACTAACCAACATATGTTCATGTGCCGATCACTACTTTATAAAAAAGGTGGTGTCAGATCTCTACAAACTTAGACCAACAAATGTGTGTTGATACTATGCATATCACCGACCAACTCCTAGCAAAGAGTTGCCATAAATGTGGTTTTTTTATCTTTCAGGCTTTCAGCTGGTTTTTTGTCACTAGCTTGCATATAAAAGGGGAGCCAACCAAGTGTAACTGAGCTGTTCGCATGTCGTTAGCTTATGGCTTCACCCAAGTCTGGTTAAGGAAGACTTCATGGCTTGACAATATCGGTTGTCTTTCATCTGCGCTGAATCCTTCCAACCAGTTCCCTGCTCTTTGATGCGCCGATCAACCAACAAGGTTCATTCAACAGAGTCGAAGACAAAGTTAAAGATAAATATGTATGATTGTACAAACTTTTTAACAATACTTTCGTTCTTCAAACAGTTATCAAACAGTTATCATAATTCTTAAGTACTCGATTTATTTTACATATCTATTTATGACCCAACTTTAGGTATCTTGAAATTAAAAAATCAGAGTCTCTAACCTGACTCTAATAAGAACATGTCAGAAAATGAAAAGAAGTCTATAACTCCAGCTTTAATTTACCAACTGGGGGAAAAAAGAAAAAATGATGATATATTTAACGTGAATCGAACCAGGGTAATGTGCTTAAAAAATGAATGCACTACCAACTCCTCTACAAGCTTTGTTAATTCTTTTCTCCTCAAGCCGGATTATAACTAATTGCCGGTGCATTTAAGAAAACCCCAACAATGAACAGTAACTGGGACAGAACAAGGGAGGCAGAAATGTATACATTTACAATGTGCACATAAAGAATACACTTTGACTGCAACATTAACAAAATACAACCACTTTTTTTTATTTGCAGTAAACCAAAATATGTTTTAAGAACAAAGGCTTTCAGATTCTACCGCTCCGTTCTCGAGTTTTTTAAGGAAGGAAAGGGGAGGGAAAGAAAGTGAGGAGAAAGAAAGGAAAAGAAAAGGGATGATTAAGTTGTATTCTTGAGTTGCAAGGAAAAGAAAGGAAATAAAGTGGAACCCCTTTCCTTCCAAATCATCCCATATTTGGGAGGATAATTTTTTAACCAAATAGCCCCTCTTTGCCCCTCCCTTTCCCTCAAAAAAATTTAGAGAACACACAACCTTGATGGTTTCCTTCCCCTTTCCTTCCTTTCCTTCCAAAAAAGAACTCAAGAGGCCCATGTAGTTTTTGTAATAGCAAAATGCCAACACATAAACGAACTCTATTTCTCTTCATATGTTAATGGTTGTAAACAGAGATTTTGGTATACAAAAGGGTAGTAAATTAACAGTACAGCAATCACAAGCTTGTGATAATAACAAATCCAAGGTAAGAGTTACGAAGTGTGTAAAGAATGAAAATCAACCTGAGTAGGGTATATACTATCCCATACAAACTACAAAGAGCTGCATTCTAATCAACTGAATAAAGGATTAAAGAAATATAAGAAAAACTGCATGCACCTGTATATTTAAGAATTAGCCTGTAACATTGGTTGCAACTTTTCAAGAAAAGCCTGTAGGTCCATAAATTCTTCAGTTTCTGAGAACTTCAAAGCAGCCTGTTTGATAGTGCTCTTGAGGTGCATCTCGGCCGCATAAAGTTCTTTACGCCCACCATTACGTGAACTGATTTCCATGTAAACTTTACATAGCTCCAACGAAGCATGTGCAAACTTCACAAACCGATCTTTGTCTTTCCACAACTCGGATCCTTGATATGATCTAACTTGCTTTAATAAAGCTTCCGAGCACATTGTGAGATCCTCTTTAATTTTATGCCATCTTGCAAATAATCCCCAAATCTCTCCACCTCCTCCACTTTTAGCAATTTGCTGCAAGATTTTACCAATCATATCTTTTAACTGCTCTGTTTCTCGACCTCCTTCTAGCCCTAATTCACCGACACCATTTACAACAGAATTCCCTTCTATTTCAAGCATTATCCTATCTAATAAGTTAACATCGATTCTTTTATTGTTAGTCATACCCAACACTTTCTGAGTTGCTTCCAATGCCAGACTAAAATTGCCATTATCTACTGCAACCTGACTGTAATTCTCCCACATTTGCCAGCTATCTCGTTTGAACTTTAATGCTTCCTTAAATGCAATGAGAGCCTCTTTGTTTCTCTTTTTGGTCATATGCAAACATGCAATATTATTCCATGCCTCCCCGTTGTCAGGATCAAGCTGAACCGCACGTGTAAAAGCATCTAATGCTTTCTCGAAATCCCGAGCCTTCAAGGCCGCTGCACCAAGTGCAAACCACCCATCTGGGTACAAAGAATTTATAGCCATAGCAGATTCCCACAAAAGTTTCGATTTTTCATATTCCCCTCTGCTGTATGCACTGCGAGCAAGAGACCGTTTTGCCCTTACAGACTTATTTTCAGAAACTTCCAAGGCTTTCTCGAAACATGAATCTTTGTTAGTAACATCACCCAACGAACACCATAATCTTGGGTCATTGGGTTGTTCCAAAAGGCGGGTGTTAATTAGTTCTACAGCAGCGGCTTTCTTTTCCAATAAACGGTAACAAAAGATCACATTATCCCATAGCTCAAGATCCTCATAAACTTTCACAGCTTCCCCAATCAACCCACAACTAACCAAAAGATCTGCATATTCCTTGCGAAGAGCTGGAATAGTAGGTAAATCGACACCAAAACAACAACATATTCTGGCTGCGACTCCAGGAGAAGACTCATAGACACTTTGGACTACTTTATCCATCATTAAAATAGCACGCTCTTTTGTTCTGCTACGGGTTTTCTCCCATCTTATACGTAACAAGACACAGAAACATCTAATAATGAACAAAGATGATGGCTGAGAATCAACTGCTTCTATATATGGAGCCATATCCCACCCCTGCATTTCATCATGAGGAGTGTTCTTCTCTATTAAAAGACATTGTGCCAAAATAAGGGCTTGGTGTACTGGCTTCAAACTTCTGGAAGCTTCATTCTTGTGTTCTATGAATTTAGGAGTCAACAACACATCAGATGCTTCATGAACCTGACGATCGTGCTGCAAGGATTGATCTTTGCTAACTACAGAACCGTTAACATCAGAAATGTCGTTTCTAGAACTTGAATTATCAGCTAAGAGGCGAAGCTGTGCTTTTGGATCTACTTGATGCACAGTTCGAAAACCCATTGCACCACTAACAGAAAGTGAAAGCCCAGACGCTTTTTCAGCCAATTCAAAATGCAACTTTGAAGAATCAACACGCCCATATCTAAAATCGATAATCCCCGATTCTAAGTGAACCATAGACACAATATCACTCAAAGTTCCTTCTTCTGTCCCTGCCCAATACATTGATACTTTCTTTAGATCACCCAGATGAGCTAATGTTTCAGCAATTACCTCTTGCAGTTTCTCAAAGAGAACTGATGAATGACCATCAAGAAGCTTCTGTTGAATCAGTAATATCCTAGCTAACCACAATGGAACTGTTGGAAAAACGAAACTATTCTCGTTTTCTTGGAAATGATCTTTAATTCTCAAAAAAACCATCTTAGAGAAAACTAAATATTCCAGATTAGAAAACTTCCCTAACAGATCAGAACCTGCAGACATCACTTCATTACGCCCCCAAACTTCCAAATCCTCTTTAGCTGTGTTCGCGAACAACGAAGGCAGTTTTTCCGGCGGGCCAGTAACATTAGACTGAACGAAAGCTAAAAAGGCTGAAACTGCTACGGCAACCACGAGAAATGCCCTTAAACAGATATCATCTTGGTTTTCTGCAATTAAAAACGAATCAACACAATTTGTGATTGAAGCGGAGTAGGAAGAAGATGGATTATTAAGTTTGAGAAAAAAGAAGGCGGCGGCATCGGAAGCCAGGGATACGGAGTACTGCCCTGATTCGATTGATTGGAGAAGGGTTTCTATTGAGGTTTGGAGAGGATTGGAAATAGTTGAGAATTGAGTAGTGATTGGAGTTTGATCATGTGAAAGTGAACAACGAAGAAGACGAAGCTCGTAGCTGCGAAGAGTTCGTTGAAACGTGTGCAGTCCTTCCGCCATTGATGAGAAGGTTGGGGTAGGGTTTGGACTTTGGTAGCATAGGGTTTTTAACTTTCAACTCTCCTGTACATGGCAGCGATTTCTTGGCGGCCAAACGTAGTGGATTTTTGAGTTTTTCTTTGCCAAAATGGAATATTGGAAAAAAATATTTTCCGTATAGTTTCTAAAAATATTTATTAATACGTTGTACTTTTATTAAAGTAAATCTGTTTGAAAAATTGTTTTTTTTCAAACGCATCAGACGCTCCCCATCTTTTTTCACTTCGTTCCAAACGTGCCCCAGCCCTCTAGTCCCGGTCGTCTGCCTCCTTCCCACCAACTCGCTGGCGTGCCTTCTTCCCACAGTCTCTTGCCGCCTCCGTCGCCGGCCATCTGCGGCCTTCCTTCTCCGTCGCCAGTCATCTTCATATTATCCCTTGGATTCTGCCTGCATTAAAACAACAAATTGATGCAATGTAAGTTCTAATTTGGTTCTTATTGGAGTTGGTTTATGTTGATATTGTGAATGCTAGTTGTTGGCAGATTTTTGTGTGTTTATTATTGGCCAATGAAGTGAAAATTGATGCAATTTAAGTAAAGCAATAGATTATTGGCCAGATAGTTTTGTGTTCTTTCTTGTTGTTGTTCATTGCTTGATCAATTTAATGGCTTTTTTTAATAATAATTTTACTACAATTTTGGTAGATGACTTGTGTTACATTGTTTTGTTATTGGGATGAGAAAACATATAATGGACAAGATGGTGTTGGATATGACAAACCTCCAAGTAAAGCACTAAAGGTTAACCATGGAATTCGATTTGATGACTTAATGGACCATTTATATCATGCTACTTTAATTGATAAGCAACAACAAATCAAAGTAATGTGTAAATATCCATCGGTTGGTATTGAAAAAATGATCAAATATGTTCTTCTCCCTATCAAACACAATGACGACGTTGACATCATGTTTGAAGTGCTTACAATCCATCAAGTGCACATACATTAAGATCTTTTAATCGAGAGAAAGGTACATTTGAGTTGATAACTCAAAGAGGAAAAATGTGCAAGTAGTTAATTTGGAACAAAATACTTACACATGTGGTAAGTGGGAGACGTTTAAATATCCTTGTTCTCATGTCTTGAGTGTATGTATCAAACTCTCCTTGAATAGTTGGCAATATGTTGATAGGTGTTACTCGATTGTAAAATATTGTGCTGCTTAGGCATCCAAAATTTTCCCGCTTCCTCATGAAACTTATTGGCCACAATCATTGTCAACTGAATTGCTTCCAAATTTAGAACAATTACGGAGTAAAAAAGACCATCTTCGTTCTACAACACTAAGAAATAGAATGAGTAGAAAATAGGGAAAAAATGCTTACTTTGTGAAATTTGTAGGCAAAAGGGTCATAATCGAAAATGATGTCTATCTAAAGCAAGGTAAATAAGAACAAACGTAATATATTATATTTATGTTTCATTATTATGACTTTCTCTTATTTCTTTTTTTCTTTCTTCTTACAGGTAGATATTAGTGACTACTTCAAGACTTCAAGCTAATCTTGATTTTTGTTTTTGTTTTTTTTTCGTAACAAGATGTTGATTTTGTATCTTAAAACATTGTAATTGATTGTGGTGTTTATTTAAGATTGCTATAATGTGTTGTTTATAATATAATGGTATGTAAGTGATTATGGTGTTTATTTAAGTTTGCTATAATGTGTTGCTTATAATGATTTGTTATGTAAGTGATTCTGGTGTTTATTAAGATTGGTAGAATGTGTTATTTATAATGATTTGTTATTATTTATGTAAAAACACGTGACAAAAAACTTACAAATCCAGGGGGAAAATCTAAAAAAGAGTAAGGAAAAGCTTGAAAAACAACTAAAAAAAACCTTAAAAAATTAAGAGATGCCGGAAATTAGGAAGAAACAATTAAGGAAAAGCTGGAAATTTTAAAAAAAAGTGGATAAATCTAAAAAATTAAATATTTTTAAAAGTAAATAAGTTTGGTAAATATTTTTGTTACTTTACCATATTGATAAATTTTTTTGAAACTATACCAGTTTAGTAAATATATTTTTCAAATATACCATTTGGCAACAAAACTCATGGATTTTTGTCTCATTTTTTTCGGTGGTTTTTTAGGTTAGGAATTCTTTTTGAATTTTTTTAAAAAACAATATGGTACTCAATGTGTTATGATGTATGTGAGAGGGTTGATCTATGTATGTGATATGTTTATGTGCAAGGAAGGGTAATATATCAAACGACACTGAAACCACACAATTATTTATCTTATTTTATTGTTTGAAAAGAAATAAGTTAAAAAAGGGTTAATTAGCACCTTGGCTCGTTACCGTGAACACGAGCTGGAAAATGACAAGGAGAGAATGGGCCCTCGGCAATGGAGGTAATGAGGAGGGTTGTTCATTTTAGTTCGTTATCCCTCAATAACAAGGGTGATAACGAGTGCTCTGACTATAATATAAATAACAATTCTGATAACTAGATTTAAAAGGTTACAATTTTAGTCTATTTTAAATCAAACTTATTTCATTTTTAGTTCATCCAATGTAATACCCGTTCCTAAACTTGTATTATTATTGTTAATGGTATAGTGATGACACGGGCTTAATGTGTAGTATCATTATTTGAATTGTATTAATGTGTAGTATCATTATTTGAATTGTATTGTTAACTGTTTTAGAACAAGTTGGACTTTCTAATGAGTTAAAGGACTAATATTACCACTTAGAAAGTTGAAGAAGAGTATATAAATAAATTTAGGTCACAAAACCCTAGGTTAGTATTTTTCCAGCCACTTACTGTTCTATTGAGTGTGCACTGTGTGCGAGTGTGCTTATGGTCCAGAGAGAAAGAGATCAGATCAGTGAGGAATTGTGCACCATTCTTCGTGGAAATTGAAGAGAAGCATCAAGTTAGTATTCTTAATCATGTGTTATCAGTTAGGTATTGTTTTGGTTGGGAATTAATTAGGTTTGAATTTGTTTTAATGGCTGTCAAACCATAACACAAAACCGAGAACTAAAATGGGTTGTGGATCCATGAAAACGTAATGAAAGCACAATTAAACGATAGGGATTTGCCTAAATGATGTTAAGTATCTATAGGAACACGAATTAGATGAAATGGTTAAGTATTGAAAGAGATTCGTTTTGGGAGACCAGTGCTCGTTGAATCGTATATGTTCTTGGTAAATGCAAAATTGTAAATCACATGTAAGTAATGAATTGCAATTTAAACTTGAACTAATCGTAAATCGGTGCTAACCGTGAATCGAAAATATGTGCCTGAAACCAATCGAAAACTTAGGGGGAGGGGTTGAGTCTCTTAGTGAGATTCCTCCAAATTGTAAATCGTCAATCGTCAATCGTGAATTGGTTTAATGCCAATCGTAAATCTCATACCGCAACTTGTAATATTTAATCGAATCGAAAACCTCAATCTGTAACGCCCCGTTTTTCTAAAATAAAATTTTCAGCATTTCTCAAATTTTAAAACAAAATATCATGCAACCAAATCTTTTATCAAAACAATACAACGGAAGCAATAGTAAAATACATTTAGTACATTAAAACTTAAACAAACTTATAGTACTTTAAAACATTTAATAATAAAAGTATTTAATCCAAAACACACTTATTAAAAATTCGGACAACAATTGGCATAACTTAAATTTGAAACAAAAGGTTACACCACTCGAGTTCATCCACTAGGCCAACATCTTCATGAATCGAAATACCTGAAAAAGGTTTAAAAATCTCTTATGAGCTATTAAGCTCAGTGAGTAACTCAGATCCTGTAACTTGTAAAATATAAATTAAATAAATTACACAGTCTCCAATATACTGCTATAAATACATAACACTTATTTATCACAATTAAGCATAATCTCTTAGTATAATTTCCAACCATTCTGATTAATTTATTATCCAATAAATTTCTCTCTAAATTCGTATCCAATATAAACAACTCTCTCTTCAATGATTCCTCATATTTATCTCGTTACTTTCTTTCTGACATATTATAATAAACAGCTTTTACATAAATCTTTATAATTACTTTTGAATCTACTGACAACTCTTATAATTGTATTCCAAATCTCAACTTGACCTTGATTAGTAATTGATTACTCAGAGAGAATTTATATACCTTCTTTACTTATAATATTTGAGTCAATACCTCCATTTATCTCTCTCTCTCTCTCTCTCTCTCTATATATATATATATATATATATATATATTATACACTCTTCTACTTCTAAATTCTCAACATTGGACATTTAGTCACTCATTCTTTTGTATACTTCAATATTGTATGATATCCTCATTTCATGATTTAAACTTCCATCTTCTATTCATAATTGATACGAATTGAACTAATACTTTTATCATCTCACGAAGTATTTATACATTTTGTATCTTACTACTTAATCATATCATTTACTCGATAATATAACTCACACTAGGAATGGCAATAGGGAGGGTTCGGGGCAAGGCTGGCAATCCCGTCCTCAAACCCGATAAGGAAATTCTGCCCCGTCCCCGCCCCATTCTCCGTCGGGGAGCTTTTAGGTGCGCCCCATTGGAGCTACAGCTTACCCTGATTCTCGCGTTGTTCCCCGTTTTTGCCCCGAAATGTGTACATCCATTTAGAAAAATACAAAATGCAAACACGAAAATACATCTAAAAACGAAGATTTCGCTGTAAAACCATCCATAATATACAATACAAATTATTTATGTATATATATACATATTAAATATTATAAATGTATATAAAATATATAAAAGTATAAATATAATATATAATCGGGGAGGGACAGGGCGGGGGAAGACATCTCCGGTCACTACCCCGAAACCTGAAAAAAAACCCATTAATGCCCCGTTCCCCAATAACGTCTACCCCGCCCTGCCCCGTTTAATTCAGATTTCGGGTCTTTTTGCCATCCCTAATTCACACTATATATACTATGTATATATATTACTACCTCCACAATATTCTTTTCGTTGGTTTATAAAATATATTATAATCTTACACTTTTATGTAACATATATTTATTCTCTAAATATCAACTTATAATTTCTTCCTTCAATACATCACCATTATTTATTTTATCTATTATATATATAATATTAAAATATCATAACTCACAAGCCATACCCAAATATTCATATTTAATACTCAATAAGCTTTCTTAATTAACCACAATGATAATTTTAGTAAATCTCAATGCATTCAAATATGTAATCACTTAAATTACACCTACAAGTACCAGTTTTGAGGTATTCACCTTAAACTACAATTTAATAGAATTGTGAAACTATCTTACAACAATGACCTTTATCCGTATGTTAACCTATAATTATAACACAAACATCAACACAAGAAAAATCACCCAAAACTACAATCTGTCAGTCGGTTGCGTCGGGACCACTAACGCGTCGCGGGCACAGTCCGAACAACTTGTTATTAATCAACTTAAAACCATAAAAAACAAACCTCATTTAAGCTTGAATTATCATCATGCAATGGTTAATATATGTTCTACTAGTATTAGAATCGCTAAATCATCCATAAAACATTGCATGCAACACTAATATTGACTTTAGTTAACTTTATCTCTCTAGAAATGTACATATGAACAAAAAATGAGATTCTTACCGTAAATCCAGATGTTAATCACTTGTTTTCTTGTTAAATTAAGTTGGAACTCTTGTAATCAAGTGGTATTCTTCACATTTAAGCCCCAAATCTTTGATTAACCCTTGAAATTGCACTTTCTCTCTAGAATCACTCACACCAAGAACAGCTGGTAAGTAAGTGTGTGAATTTGCAGATCTATAGATGATCCTAAGAAGCTCCCAAAACTTGAATTTGATCTTCAATATAAGCTTAATCTTGTGTTAATCTCACTTTCTCTCTCTAATTTATGTGTCTTTCTCTACTCTCTCTCTAATATTCACACACACACATATGCTCCTGCACACACTAGTGTGAGTTCTAGGGTGAAAATGGCCCTTATATATTAATTGAAGTTGTGTGGGTACTAATACCCCTTATCCATTAACGTACTTGCTATCTTTAGTAATTTCAGGATTTGTCCTCTTTTCTTTTATTACCACTAGATTGACCTAAATAGTCAACCGGCCTTAACACTTTATATCTCGAAATTCTTTTCCTTTTATGATTAAAAATATTCTCTACGAAAATCTGGGTGTTACAATTCCCCCCACTTAGTATGATTTCGTCCCAGAAATCCTTCTAATTCTATTGTATATCCTTACTTCTGTTCTACTCACTTTTATTATTCCAAAGTAGTATATCATATCTCTTATTCTCGTATCGATCTTTTACATTTGCATTACTTATCTGAAATTTACTCTCCATATTCTAATACTTGATCTCATCATTCGCTTATATATATTGGATAAAATGATCCATTTAATTTTCACATACTCATAACATCAATTTCTTATATTAACTTGATTCATCTAGTATCATATCATACTAGATTTATGGACCCATGCATGCCCGGGTTTTATAAAATAAAATTTTACTCTATAATTTCTTAAATAAAAAAATAAAAAAATATTTAATGAAAATATTCGGTGCCATACATCCAATATTCGGTGCTTCATAATTACCAATGTGAAGTAGAAAATTCATAAAAAAAAGGTATCTTTTAACATCTATATGTAATACATGCTCTTAAGCAAGACTGTTACAAGTATAGACATAAAAATATATCCTTTTTACCTCATCAAAAGGAAGTCTAATGAATCTTGGAATGAGGTGGTCACCATAAGATATGAAAGGAAAATTAAAAAAGTAATGTTAACAGTATGATATCGATTTTATATGTTATATATATATTGTTTAATAGCCTTTACACTTATGTTATTCCTTCTCCATGTTTCAATTGTTAAAAACAACATAATTTGAAATTTATATCAGACTCTTGCCATCCAGGAAAATTACATACTCTTACACATCAAATATACCTCTAATGCCTCCATGGTTGTTATTATCTACTTCATTTGTTTCATATCTCTGTGAATATTTTTCAATCAGATAATAATCAAACACATAACCACTAAACTGATTCAAATCAAAAAAGCAAACCAATATTGAAAAAAAAATATTTAACAAATCAAAACCGTGAGTTTAAATCGTGCCCCTAAAACAATGTATCCCTAAATCTACAAAAGACCTAAAAAAGTAGGCTTATCTTACCTCGAGATACATGTCTTGATGTTGACAAACTCCAATCCAAAGGTTGAGAAAAATCCTATCTTGGAGTATTAGTCGGTATTGAATCAAAATGTATTTCCCTTTACAAAATGAAATCATTAGTAATAAATTATAACAATTACTATAAAGCTATCTAAATCTTAGACTACAATAGAGGTATACGTAATTTAAACTCAAGTGTTTCTAATACCATAAATAATTTACAACATGAATAAAAATATCAATTACACACTACTTACCTTTAAAATTGTAAACAAATGATTTGAGAGTGGAGATCGTTCAAGTACCCACTCTGATTAAGGAACTTGTACCTGCAATAGCCCAAATTACTCTACTAATAAGTAAATAGGTCAAAATGATTACCTCTATGCAAATACCTTATATAAAAAATATCAATCCTCTGCAAATCAAATGCGTCAGGTTGAGTTTCAAATTCTTATGTGTCCGAATGCTTTCTATATATTTTTTAGTGTCTAACATAATGAAATATCAATAATCAAGAAATGCATAAGAATCCTTTGGATCCTTCTTGCTAACAGGTCTATAACTAAAAGCTAACTACAAAATTAATCCCAAGTTTGCCCCCAAACTAATCCATAAATAGAAACCCCAAACTAAATCTTTTATTAGATCCATTAAAGATGTAAGATAATCCAAATCAACCCATTAATAAATGAATGGACCAAAAGATAGTTTCTAATGATAGCTGACGGAATTTGATTACCGCATCTTGCCTATTTTACTTAAGAAATTGGTTATAGCCCATAAATTGACTGTTCATCCATTGAAGATTTTATACACAAAACACAAGAAGTATATATAATTTTAATGAAAGCAAAGGATAAAATGTTTACCAAATTCATCATATTCCATTGACCAACTGAAGATCCAAATTCAGATTGACACCCAGAATTATGATACTTCAGCACCCTAAATTATGATACTTCAGCTGAACCCAGGAAATACATCAAAGTCACAACCACATATAACAAAAAACAAATGTAACATATTAAAAAAATAAACATAATTACAAATGAAGGTGGTAAGCAAAGTATTTTAACTAAAGCTTCAAAATTAAACCCTCTTTTAATTTGTTTCTCATGCAAATATAAACAAAAGATCACATTTTTAATGTAAGAACAAAATATAGTTAATGACGTATCCACTTTCACGTTTTTTCTAGCACTGCTTAGAATGGTGATAGCAACAAACATGTATCGTTTGAATACATTATGGTTGTCTATAATAAATCTGAAGTTGCAATCCATATGCGTTATGTGTAAACAATTCATGGTTGGAGGTCTTCTAAAAGTTGTGGGTTGAAGGCAGTAGAAGTTGTTTGAAGTTAGTAAATTTCAAATTACCTCAACGTTCTTGATTCCTAGAAAACTTGATAACACAAACTAAACTAACCCTAAACATCAGTTATCTTCAATTCACAATAACAACTTTGGCAATACACACCCAACCCCATTCAGAACATATAAGTTAGTTTGTAGTGTTTGAATTTAATTATGCATCCAACTAATAGTCAATAAGAGCTTCTTTTTCAACCAAGTTGCCAAGCTTTTTGCGTTATTAAGTTGGGTCAATAATGGTTTAACCATCAAAGTTTTCGTTCAATTTCGGTTTAACTATCAAAGTTTTTTTCTAAACAAATTTACCATAAAGTTTGAATTTGTTATGATATAAAACTCAAACTTTTTTTCAAATGATTTAAACCTTAAAGTTTTATTAAAAAACTGATTAATCACTTAAGTTTTGTATGGTTTTCGATTTTAACCTCTCTACTTATTATGCATTTTACTTTTTATTAAAAAGTTA
>JAUEJL010083084.1:0-15049 GCA_032274825.1 Drosophyllum lusitanicum
TCTTGGTGTGGACTAGCAATGGAGGAGGAAGCCTTTTGTTTCCTCAAGTTCATCCCACCTTTGAAGATCTCGATTTCAAGCCATAGTAAGGAGGTATATCTTTATTCCTTCTTCTTGTTTCAGTTGCAATTTACTTTGTAGTGTATTCCACCTTTGGAACATGGTTGTGGGTTTGTGTTTGCTTTTGTTTTTGTACTTGCATGTTACCTTTATTTCCTTGCTTCCGTTGTGTTTGTGCACCCCACATGTTCCAACAGTGTGATGCTTCTGCCACCGCAATTTTCTAATTAATTGACTTCCATCTTCTATTCTTGCTCATGCGTCTCCATTTGAACTCCTTTTCCAGTCCAAACCCGATTACTCTCCTCTTCGCACCTTTGGCTCTCTCTATTATCCCTTTCTCGGAGATACTTGTTGGGACAAACTATCTCCAAAATCTATTCTGCGTATCTTTCTTGGTTATGCCCCACTTCACAGAGGATACCTTTGCTTTGATCCCAAAACTTCTCGCACTTACATTTCTCTTCATGTTACATTCCAATGAGACTAAGTTTGTTATTCTTTTCTATACCCTCTAATTGCAATGCAACCATCTCTACTACATATTCTCTATCGTCTCCCACTGCCTCAGTAACTTCACCCACTCACTCTCCACCTCCTCTCCTCCCAGCCCCCTTCATATCCAATGACGACACGTTCGCGTGATAACACTCGTCAACCAAAGTCATTTCCCGATCATATGCTTTACCATGTATCCTCTCATTCTGACACTGAACCACTAACTTTCCATCAAGCACAAAAGCTTCCAGCATGGTGCGATGCTATGTGAAGGGAAATCATTTCCCTTCACTTGAATTGCACCCGGATAGCTCCTCGACAAGCAAATGTTGTTGGCACCATTAATCTGTGTAAAGCAAGACTTACTGCTAAGGGTTTTCGTAGATAGAGGCATTGATTACACAGAGACCTTTCATCTTGTTGTTAAACCAACAACTATCTACTTTGTTTTATCAGTTGCCTTTTCTCGTAGCTGGGACATTCGTAAGGTTGATATTATCAACGCCTTTCTTCATGGAGATATTACATGTCCCAACCACCTGGCTTTGTTGATCGTGCTAGACCACATCATGTTTGACTACTCCAGAAAGCCTTATATGGGCTTAAGCAAGCCCAACATGCCTGGTTTTCTAAACTCTCATCTAAACTCGTCACCTTTGGTTTCTCATAGTGCATATCGGACACCTCCTTATTTGTGTACTCACAGTACTCGGTGATGTGTATGTAGATGACATTATTACCACCACTATCTTTGGTAGGCATTAGGTTGTTCTTCGGTAGTTTTGCTAGTGCAGTTGCATCTTTGGATACAATCAAAGTTCGAACCCTAAAAGGTCAAAAGCAAAACTAGAAACATAAAGCAATGCTTTACTTCGGTTTGAAATGCTACCATTCTTTTCTTGTTCCCGAAGAAACCCTTAAAAGCAAACTAATTGCCCACACCAGCAAGCAAATCATAAAAGTAGGTATCTAATATTAAGTTGAAAAACAAGGCCAAGAAAAGTTTCATTTCATTGCAAATTCTCTGGAAAATGTTGGATGGGGTCTCTTACCTATTCATACTCTCAATTGTTTGTTTTTTCCTCTTCGTGGTGATATTATAGCAGTTAGGGACATGTATAGTGGATGTTTAGCAATTACATTTTGATGTATGCCATTTGACAGTGGATTGTGTGATTTACCGTCTTCATATTAACCGTACAACTGGTCAGTAAAAGACCGGTGTAAGACGAGTTACCCCAAAATTGTTTTCTTTGAAAAGAAATCACTAATATTTCTAACTATGATTCAGATACAAATATTAACATCTCTAGTTGTTTTTTTATTGTCTTTTTTTGTTTAAGATTTTTAAAACTTTAAAATTTTCTAATTTAACTAGATATATAAATTCTCGTATACCCGGTGCATGACCACCACCACTCCACACCACCACCACTCCATGATGGTGTCCCCCCCCCCTCACCATGTTGTGGTTAGTGAGACGGTGACTATACTTTCTCGTCATATTCTCACTTTGTACACTCTTATAAAGATGTTTCACCATTTGATAAATCAATAAGTTACAATTACCGGCATGAATAAATTCATAGAGTTTTAACTACCACAAAGGAACATATTTACAAGTTCAGGGCACACTTTACAACTTCAATAACTTAGGTGTACACAAATTTTTTACATAAAAAACAATTAAAAAAATAAAATTACAATGTTATCATATGTCATTATCCTCTTTATACATATAAAATGTTGTGAGATATGGTTGTAAGTGTAACAATAGGTATGCTTGTTCTTATAACATTTTTCTATGATAGCAAAAGTAAAAGCATCTTTCTGAACCAAAAAAGCGATCCAATAAATGTTTGTTATAAGTCATGGTAAAGAGGTAACTTTTTTAATGCAACTTTACTAAAACAAAAAGGTACTAGATTCTCCTTTGCAAATCACCAAAGGATTTTAGTCAAATGAGAGATATTTTCTATCTTTAATAGTTTTAGGATGTATCATCTAACCCACTAAGTTTAAAATACTATAATACTAAAATGTAATTTGGTTAAAGATTTGTAGTTTATTGAAAAAAAAAGACCCTCACATTAGCATTTTTGGTTGATAACCATATATCAAGATGTTGCCTAGTGAAACAAAATTGTGTGAACTTATAAAGCGAAATTAAGATGTCCTCGTGATGGTAGTCTAAGGATAGAAGATATAAAATCTATAGTAGAGATTTAGGAAATAAACACCATGTGATTTACTAACTTCATATTAATTATGAGACCAAAACTTTCTTGTAAGGAATATTAACAAGCAAATAAAAAAATATAAATATAAATCTTGTTATAAAGTAAATCCAAAATAAAAGGTTTATATGAAAAGAGTAAAAAACGTATTTTAATTTTGAGATAGGAAAAGTACATAATACATGTTACTTTGTGGACAAAGCACACACCCCCACATTCCAATCTTATATGATTCCTGATCACTCACTCTAACATTCATTACATAACTGCCTCATCATCCTTCACTCTTCACATTCTGTCTTTCTATCCATTCCCACAAAGACACTCACTCATTGATTACACTTTCTTGAACACAACAACTTGATTCACTCATCATCATTAATGGCACTCATCTTATTTATGGCTTTGTGTCTTTTATCTTTTTCTTCTTCTTCTTCCCATTTATCACTTGCAGCAAATACAATCTCTGCAGCACCTGCATTATTACCAACACCAACAGTCTCATCACCACCACTATCTTCTCCTTCCCCTGCTTTATCTCCTGACATTACTCCTCTGTTCCCTTCACCTAGTGGAGGTGAACTTTCACCTAGTGGATCATCACTACCCACCATCCCATCCAGCCCTAGCCCACCAAACCCAGATGACATAACATCTTTTGGACCCAACACCATGGCCATCTCACCTTCTGGCAGCTCACTCCCTGTTTCCTCCTCTGTTTCTTGGAATCCTGCAATTGGTGCTGCTACTTCATTGGTGGTGTCTCTGGGGGCAATTTTGGTCATTCAACTTTTGATTTAAGAGTGTCATCTAAGATGGTGGTGGAGGAGAGCAACCACCGTGAGTCCCGCGGTGGTGGCAGTGTGTTTGAGGGCAATTTGGACATTTCATTTGAGGGTCATCTACGGTACTTTTTTGTTTCGTTGTGAATGGAGTAGGAATCGTTGGTTGAAGGAGCACCAAATAATTGTCTTTTTTTTTCTTTCTTAAATTATTTATTTCTGAAATTCAAGCCACTATTTGTAGATTTCAATTTTCTTACCTATTCAAGGAGTATATAAATATTTTACTGTAATATTTTGTTAGGTTCTTGTGGGCATGTTGCTTTGCTGGTCCATGTGATAAGATTTGTCTTTATTAAGTATATTCAAAAGTGTATAAAAGGAAGGCATGCCTTTTAGCAGTCTCTCTCTCATTTCTTTAATCCCTTTTAAAGGACTTAGAGGACTTAGCTAAGCAAACCACTATAGTTGTTAATCATTGAAGCATTATTATTTCAAAGAGAGTTAATAATTGTCAAGCAACAGCTATCTTTTTTATTGTTTCTTTTATTTTCTTTTCCTTCCTTTTTTTGTACCAGAAGTTCAAAACCTTGATCAGGTCATCATTGGTTTACTTGGTATTAAAGTATTAAACTATCAATCTAGACCCTACAACTCATGTGTTGTGAGCTTATACATCTTTAAACAAGGATCAACAGGATATGGGATGGCAGTTAGGCAACTATGTTTGTGTTTTGAGCTTGAATCCTCAAGATTGAGGAGAATTCTAGTTTTAGGCTTGATAAAGAGATCTACATTCTACAAGACATAATGAAACAAGACCATGATCAAGTGAGTGAGTGACCGATAGTTGAATGATATCTATCAACATCCTACTAACTGTGACTTGTGAGTTTAGATCTCTTACTGTATTTATGTGTTGGTTTCTTGGCCTTCAAACAACATTTGAGAAGTTATGGTATAACAACTAATCAACTATGTATGCTTGTCTTTTTTCGAGCTCGGATCTTTGAGATCTAGGAAAGAATCAAGACTTTAAATTGTGAGTTCAAATCTCTTTGAAGACGTGTCTATTTAATTTTTGCTTCCCATTTAAAACCATGACTAAGAAAGTAGGGTTATCAATTAAGGCCCTACAACCAATGGTGAATCTAGAATTAGCATAAAAAGGGTACAACTTATAGGTAGAAGTGATATTTTTTGAACGGTAACACAAAGTAGAACACTATGAAAGAGCTTCGGTATGGTCATCACTCCGCCTAGGGAACTCAAAATATTATAAAAAGAAATTCTGACTACATGCTAGAAGTCAAGGATACAAGATGAAGGAGACAGACGCTAATCAAGCCGCCTATTTGCTAGAATACATTGTTTTGCTCTATTTCTAATCTAAAAGAAAGAATATGCTTGGATTTGACTACTCACCAATGCATCCTTATCTCTTATTGTAGATGAGAAGACTTTTGTCATTTCTAATCTTCCACTACATTCCCCTATGTGAGAAGCTGTGATAAGTCCGAAATTAAGCTGCAATCAATTCCCCACCATGAACCAATTCCCTCCGGTAGCTTCCTTGTTTTCAAGCAGTTTACAAAAAGACGGGTTTCGGATTCGTCCACCTCACCACTTAGGAAATAGGATAGTGACAAATAAGGCTGTTATTTCGGGTCGAGTTCGTGCCTTTCGGGTTTGGGTCAGTTTTGTGTCGGCCCAATTTCGACCCACTTATTTTCGTGCCAGGTTCGGTTGTGTCAATTTCTTTCGTGCCCAGTTCATGTCGACCCATTTACGCCAAATGTCATCGGCAAGAATTTTTTCGGTTTTCGAATATGGTTTTCGAGTACGGTTTTCTGTTTCGACTACAATTTTCTTTATCCGTCTTTCAAATTCCATGTTTGTTTTTCCAACTTTCGGTAAGAATTTCGAAATTGATTTTAGTAATCTAACTTCAATAATCAATGTTCGTTTCGATTGTATTCGAACTTCAGATTCATTATTTATTTCGGTTTGATTCAAATTTTGATTTTACTTTTTTATTCATTTATAATTTTATATAAATGAATATAATAAAAACTATGATGTATTACTATTTTATCAAGTACCAATAAATAATGTCGTTAAACAACCAATTGAACAACTAAATAATTTAAAATTATTCATTGTTAAATAGAATTATGAATCGATTCAAAATACTTAAGTATCACCTATCAAATAATCAAATGTAAAAGTACCAAAATCATATAGTGAAAATAACAAGTACCAAAATAACGTACTATTGTTTTAACTATAAATCTTTATTGTTTATTTTGAAGTTTTAACGTTTAAGGGTTTTGTACTTTTGTTTGACGGGTTTTATTTTCCTAAGATGTTACTCTCTTATTTGAATTCACAATCTTCTTTTCAAAATTTAAATTTCAAGTATTAAAGAAAATTTTAAAATGTTGTAATTTTACCCTTAAACGGGTCATACGGGTCATTTTCGGGTTGTCAGGTTGATCCTAACCCGACCTATTTATTTTTGTGTCGATTTCATGTCAACCCGCTTTTGACCCGTTTCGGGTTCGTGTCACTTTTTCCATGTTGGGTTCAAGTCGGGTTTCGTGTCGACCAAAAACTGCCAACTTTAGTAAGAAAAGAACAATGCCTCTCAGAAAATTCATTTTAGTAGCCATCCTATTGTGAGCAATTCTCCAAGCATTTATGCAAACTTTTAATGGCACCAAATTATTCCATAAAAACAACCCACATCCCATTTTCTTTTAAGTAAAAATAATCTAAGGCCTTCCTTATAGATGAAATCATGAAATAGTGAACTGGCCTAATGCCTCCAAAGCCCATGAGACATTTGAATCCAGTGTATTTCAAGCTGGTTGAATCTAAAACTAACTATCAAAAGGAATATTTACTTTGTCCTAATCTTTAGAAATTTATAAAATGTTTCTTCACATCCCAGGTACCTTACCGGTTGGGATAGCCCTCTCCGAACCTCCATTCACCCCGTGAATAGATTGAATTACCCTTTCCAAAGTGAGTCGTTTTCTAATTTGAACATTTAAAGCCTTTTAGACTACCAATACCCAAATCACCATAATATTTATTACTAAGAATCAAACTCCAAGAAATCCAAGAAATTCGCTTGGAATCGTCCTTCGTATGAATTTAGAGCAATAACTCTCCAAACTTTTTAATAATTTATTCGGGAACTTTGAAAAGCGAAAAGAAATAAAGCCCCAAACTTCACAGCTCCGACTTTAATAAAGTCAGTCTCCCGGTCCCCCCCCCCCACCCCCCCTCAAAATTATTTAAAATCGGAGCCCAGTTTTCGCATTTATTCATTGAAACCCCGATGGGTAATCAAAGGTAGTTAGGTAGGTGATACTTTGCAATGGAATTTGGAAGCAAAATATTCAATGTCATTTTTTTCAACTCCCACACCCAACAAGCTCCTTTTATTCGGATTTATTTTTAATCCAGGTGATCAGTAAAAGCAACGCATGATACGAATAAGGTTAGCAATGTTTGAACCTCATTAGTTGTTTCTTAGGCCCATTGTTTGGTAGCCGAATACCATGAATCAAATTTCTTTTTGCATTTGTTTAGTCCAAGCAATTAACTCATTAATTATAACTGGCCCGTCAAGAATACTTCTTTTTTCAATGAATGTTGTCTGCTTTCGTCCAATAACCAAACCGATGACCATTTTTATCTGATTTGCTAGTATTTTAGCTACAAATTTATAAGAACAATTCAGCAAACTAATAGGCCTAAAGTGATCGGTGAGCCTATCTTCGGGATAAGGGAAAAAATGAAGAATTGCAGCCTCTGTCAATCACACCCAAGTCTTCAAAGTGTTTAAGGGCCAGCAGCAAATCATCTTATAAAAGCTCCCATATTGTTTGAAAAAAGCGAAAGCAAACCCGTCTGGACCGGTGCTTTCGCTTTCTCCGAACCAATATCCCAAACCGCGTGTTTCACTTCATCTTCTGAAAAGCTAAGCTCTAGAGAAGCAGCTTGTGATTGTGACAGCTTTTTAAAGCTGTTTGAAACAAACTTCGTCCTACAAGAACAGGAATTTGAGAAATTTTTTTTGAAAAAAGTTCAAAGCTTCAACTTTAATAACCGAAGGCTCAACAGTCCAAGATCCGTTCACCGATACTCCATGGATAAAGCTGTTTCTTCTATTGTGATTGATAATGCCATGAAAAAACCGGAATTTTCATCCCCCTCCATAGCCTATTCCATTCTTGCCTTTTGCTTCAAATCAAGGATGTCTTCTCTTTCGATCTCTTTTAGTTGTAAGATACAATCCTGCCTAATTTTATTTTTTTTGGAGAATATAAACTTAAAGCTTCTGCATTGAGTTCCAACGAGTCCAGGTTCTTTTCTAAAATTTCTGAATTCACAACAGGAGTAAGAGGATCTAATTAAGATTCAGCTTTTTATGTTAAAGCTCCGGTTGGTAAAGAAGAATATAAAGAAGTGGAGAGCTGACGTGAAGTATTGAAAATTTTGAATTAGGTTGGACCAAAGTCTGCTGCCAATGCCTTGAAACATAAGAGAGTCGGTTGTAACTTGTAAGAGCATCCGGTGTACCTTGAAGCATGGCATCACTGTGGTGATGTGTACCATGGGCATTTGAGCACCAAAGGAGAGAGCGAGTGATGAGAGAGAAAGAGAGAAAATATGATAGAGGAAAGAGCAAAAAGGAGAGAGTATTTTTTTTTAAATAAAAAATCTTTGAATCATGCGAAGCGTGGGTAGTACGAGGGTTTAATACTGGAAGCATGAACCTTGGTACACCTCATGCTCTAAAGGGTCAAAATGCGTATTTTTATGGGTCGGTTTTCCACTCTTTCTCCAAAAAGATTTACACTTTTATAATAAATCAGTGACCTAATTTGATATATTATTTAAATAATAATATAATATTGTGAAAAAAATGGTCTAGGATGTTTTATGGTTAAACCCATTTCCTTTACACATTAGAGAAAATCTATAGTTTTTGTTAGAGTTAGAACAATTGACATGTTCCTTTTTCTAAATAAAATAAAACATGTCATGTTTTTTGTTAAATTTTCTAAATTACATTCTGGGTCCAAGTCCAAATTAATGTTGTCAATAAAATGGTCTAGATGTTTTATGGTTAAAGCCATTCCATTTAAGCTAATATTTATAGTTTTATACATCAAAATAATTTACAATTTTTGTTAATTTGTAGCAATTGAGATATTCCCTTTTAGCTGGGCTAAGTTAGAGTGTCCAGTAAAATTTTAAAATACAAGTCTCATGAGTTTTTTTGAATTACATTCTGGGTCCACCTCTGAAAGGGGTCCAATACAAGTTTATATAGCCTCTCTGGTTGTGATTTAGATCTGTTTGAAGAGGCAAATTAGATTCTTTTGCCATAGGAAAACCTACAACTAAGAAGTTTGATATCCATTTCCATTAAGGTTTTGAACCTGTAGGTTCTGAGTTTAGATCTCCTTGAAGGTGTGTATGTAGGTCTGCTTGCCATTTCAAAACCATGGTTAAGAAGATATGAGATCTAAACTCAGAACCTACAGGTTCAAAAACCTTAACGGATTTCAAACTTCTTAGTTGTAGGTGTGTATGTAGGTCTGTTTGCCATTTCAAAACCATGGTTAAGAAGATATCCATTAATGCTCGCTTTGAAAATGTATGTATTGAATTTTTTTGCCATTTCAGAACCATGGTTAAGAAGTTATGGTGACTGTTAATCAACTGTGTTCACTTTTACAAAGCATGGAGTTTTCGTTATCTAGTAAGGAAGGAATCAAGATGGTAGGATTCGAAGCATCAATAGATCTACATTACTACATTATACAATACAATATTTCCTAACAAAGAAATTGACTAGACAATTTTTGAACAATTTAAACAAAACATAGACCCATAAAGATTAAACACAAATACACAAGAACATCAAAATGACCATCCATCCCAGAAAAGATCCCACTTCACTATTTTCTTTAACAAATATATATTTTTTCATAAATGAACAAAAATGAATCTTTACTCAATTTTTCGAAAATTGAGGGTAATTTGGGAATACAAAAATCTTGAATTATCATTATAGGGTCAAATGAAATATGCGAAGTGAATTTTTTTGTTTGGGACAAAGGGACAGTATTTTAAAAAGAATATCAAGAATATGACACAAAATATACCTGGTTGAGTCAAAAGTAATGGGTAGAAATATAGATCAATCTAAAGAGGAACAACAGCAGTAGCTTCACCATTAAATAACCTTCCCCAAAATACCCCTTTCAATTTGGTGAAGTCAAAGGGACTGCTGCTGTTTTCTTTCTTGGAAGAATCTTTAGCAATTCTTGTTTTGAGATTTAAATTTTCTTGCTTGAGATAATCCATAGAAAAACTAAGTTGCCTTATGGCCTCTCTCTTCTCTTCATCTTTCTGAATCAACTGCTCCTTCTGAATCTTGTTTTCTTCTCTCAATCTATCAATTTCTTCCCTCAAATTCTTCATTAATTCTTCATCAGAACTCTTAACTTGTTTGGCTTCTTCATCAAATTGTGTATGTTTATATTCTTCTTCTTGTAAAATATCATCATCAACAACCACAGATTCACCAGAATCATAATCATGGTCAAAGTCAAAAGACTCGGAATAGCTGTCATACGATTTCTCTGATTCTTTAACTAATGGGGAAGTTTTGAATTTGGATAAGGGTAAGGGGCAAGATGTCCATGGAGTCAAGTGACGGATGCCACCATCAAATTTGACTTGATCATATTTTTCTGCTAATGAACGGTGGGCTCGATAGAGATCCTCAACGATGTTAATAAGCTCGGGTCGTTTCTTGTAATACATCTCTGCACGCTTTGCAAATGAATCTGCATCTTCCTCAATGAGTTTAAGCATTGCCTCTGTCTTGTCGTCCAGTTCTGTTATCATATTAATAGTTTAGGTTTCGTCACATATCCGCAAAACCATACTTTTGAGGATCACATTATTTTGATAGTAAGCTAATAACGAGAGCATAACCGGTTATATACAGTGCCAAACAATAGGAATACACCCCTCTACAATTTTCAAATGTAAGGTGATTTGAGGACCCCTAAAATTACTTCATTTAATAGTAAAGCAAATTCAACTAATTATAGAGATAATAGTTAAACAAAGCCATTGTTTATGTTCAAGATAGGAAATCTGGAATAAGTACACATGATTTCATGATCTATAATCCTAAAACTGAAATGCATACCCAAGCTCTAAAAGTTTACCAGGTTATCAAATTGGTTGAGGTATGAATAAAGGTGGTAAATTTGGAATTAAAACTGTAAAAGACACATGCTGTTCAAATCAAACATGGCTGATATTTACAAAACCCTACTTTCAAACAAAAATGCAATCAAAGTAGATACAAGTGCATATAATGTACCTGCAAGAGTGGAGTGTAGCCATGGGGATTTCCTTGGGATGGTGTTGCTCTGACTATCAAACCACCACCATTGTGCTGATAACTTGCTCTTCCCCTCCATTTCTTCTTCTTCTTCTTCTTCCTCTTCACCTTCAATTCATCATCCCAATTTTCAAAATCAGTTACTTAAATATATTAAATTCCCTCACAAACTAGAAGCATTAACCACTTCCGGAGTTACGATTTCTAGTTATTTTAGTATAAAACGAAACCATGTGATATATTAGCAATCGATTATGGAAAAAGCAAAGTATGTTAGCATTTTGATGCGATTAGCCCTAATAGTAATTTGGGGGGATTCACTGCATTGGGCGTGTGTAACGAAATCGAAATTGAAATCGAGAAAACTGTGAAACTGGAAAACCCAAATGACCTTACCTTAAGAACAAAAGCAGAACGTTAATGGCGTTCCCTCTCAACTCTCTCTCTCTCTCTCTCTCTGAGTCTCTCTAGCAGGATGAAGAACAACAGTGAGGATACTTAATAAGTAGGATGATGTGAAAAGCAAAAGAAAGAGCATGATTCACACATAACGGCACTAAGAGGAGCGTATATGAATGAGACATACTGTTGTAAGAAAAGGAAGAAACAAAAAGAACCAACCGATAGCTCAACGGTCGAAAATCATCATATGCCCAGAAATCATGAGCCCAACGGTTAGCTATTCCACCGACTATTGTTTTCACTTTCCCCGTGTTTGTTTTACGGTTTTACCCACTGTTTTAAAACCCCGGTTGGCTCGGCCGGTCCGACCTGTTGACCCGTGACACGGTGAGGAGACCGGGTTAATATACATCGGGTTTTTTGTCATTTCTTACCCGCATTCATCTGCCCGAGTTTATGGTTCAACCGGTTGACCCGGGTTGACCCGTTTTTATTTTTTCATTTTAATATTTTTTTAAACATAAAAGTTCAGCGATTTAGTCACCTCGACAGTCGACACTTTGAAACACTCACTCGACAGCAACCCTAAAAATGAGTTGTGAACCCTGTCGACAGTTGACAGCGACTCCTATCCTTTGTCATCTCCGACCGGCGTGAGACGACACTTTTCCGACATGCGACTATCCTTCAAGCAGAAACCTCTATTGAGTTCACGTAACCCTCTCAATAGAATTTTCATATTATGCTTGATAGATTATTTAGTTTCTTAAAAGATTAGTAATTGTTTCCAAGTTTATATACATACACACACACACATGCATAGGGGATGGTTCAAACGAGAACTGTTTTTCGTACGAGAACTGCGAGAACCAATCTTGGCCATTCATTTTGGATAATGGAATTTATGGATGAAGAGCGTGGGGGGATTGAGTTTGGCAAGGTGCATGTAAGGAATTCATGGGTGGGCAATCTAATTGAAGGAGGAGGAATTGGACGGCTAAGATTGGTTCTCGTACGAAAAACAGTTCTCGTTCGAACTTTCCCCTATATGCATATATATTTTAAAAAATTTAAAATTCTGAAAACCAGGTTGCCCGCCAGTTGAACCGGTTGACCCATGACCCAACAAAGAGACCGGGTCAACTAAAAACCCGGGTTTTAAAACATTGGTTTTGCCTCATTTTTTGTTTTTCTTATTTCAACTCCTAACAGGCTAACAGGTTTGTAAGTTAGAATATAAATAAAAAATAATAATCATAAGCTTACTAAAAATAGAGCGGAAAAAATGTGTGTAACGTATTTCTTTCTTTTTGAAGCTGAGGATTCAAGTGTCATCTAAGATAAAAGGTACAGACTTAAAATACGTGTGAGTTTGCTGTAAAAGAAAATCAGAAAAATAAACCTTTTAAAACTGGCTTGTAGGGAAAGGGGACACCTAGACTTATAAATCACAGACTTAATTTACCTATGCCAATGTAGAATCGTAACAATACCCCACACTCAGGACTACATTGGTCACGGTTGGCACCTCTCTTTTCGGGTTTAAGCCAACACTTCATAGGTCACAATTCTGAGTGATCGTTGATCATGGCTACGTTGGTCACGGTTGACACCTAGACCTATAAGCCACTGACTTAATTTACTTTATACCGATGGGGATCGTAACAGGAAATCTATCAAGATGGAACTTATTAAGAGCTGAACTCTTCGATTTTTTGAAGTACTTGATTTATGAAGAACATGTTCCAGATCAAAGAAATCGATTTGGACATTAGGCAAAGTTGGGGTTTGTTCTTTATTTAACTGAATCGAATCTTGAACATGATTCTTGAGCTCATCTCAAAAGGATACTTGAACATGATTCCAGATCTAGTTTCAATCGATCTCGTCTACGGTTAGGATTGCGATTTCCAGTTACGGTTTGATTCCAGATGTCTTCTTAATTTGTTCATATGGAGTTGAGTTAGGGTTCTAAAATTGAATTTAGATATGCTCTTAATCCTTTGTACATTATTTGTTCATATGTTGTTTTGAAGATTTTGTGTTTCCAGATGTTTGGAGTTAAGCTATAGAGATGTTTTCAAATGCGATTTTGTTACAATCTTTATTCATATGTGGTTTTTGTGTTCTTAATGTGTTCATATGAAGTTGAGTTGAGTTTAAGAAGATAAAGATGAACATTTATTCGGTTCATATTGCATGTCGAGAATTTGATCTCAAAAACAGTTTACAAAGTCTATAGAAATCAAGGTAAGTATATGTTCTTGAATCAGTGCTTTCCTTGCATGTAGAGTTTAGACACCCACATAAATATCGAACCCTAGTTCTTTTGGTAGTTGTTTACAAGGGAGAGAGGTCGTTTTGGTGTTTTACAAGCTCATACAACGACAATATGAAGACCGTATATGGCTCGTATTAAGGTCGTGCAGCCTTTTAGAGACCAGTTTTTAGCACTTTAACTCAATTGCAAGTTAAGGAGTGTATCTAAGTAATAAGTATGTAATTAGTTGTAAAGTAGGTGTCAAGAAAGTACAAGCAACCCGATAAGAATAATTTGCTGATATAGAAGGTCATACATGTGAGTACTCTAATCTGATTCGTGTTAATATGAGCAGTTAATTTGTTGTGTTAGTTTATATGTTATATGAACCGAGTTACATTGCATGACTAGAGTTATGTGTTAAATGATTTTTTTTAAACGCATGTTATAAGATGCATTGATGATTGTGTAAGTTGTCACTTATTTGTTGGTGTGTTATATGCGGATATTAGATGTATGGATCCATTAGATGTATGGATTCATACATGATAGCTTTTGATATCTATTACTATGGTGAGAATTTCGGCATTATGTCGTGGCAAGATAACTGATAGTCTCTAGTATTCAAAACCATGACAAATTTATGGCATTATGTCGTGGCAAGATAAGTGTAACACCTTAGGTGAATCAAACATCCATAGATAAGAGATGTGATGGGCTTATAAGTAAACATTTGCCTTACATCAAACAACGGGTTTTAAGCGTGTCTGAGCGGGAGCAATGAAGGGATGGTTGACCAATTGTGAAGTTCTCGCTAGTCGCTAGAAACAAAGCCATGAGCCAGTTGAGCAAAACAGACAATTGTGTCATGGTAAGGCGAGATGTTAGATATGGTATCAGTGTTAGTACTCTTGTGCCATTCAGGATGGTGAGGCAAACCTCATCAAGGTCGATGAGTCCCAAGGGTAACACCTTAGGTGAATCACACATCAGTCATGGACAAGAGAGGTGTTAGTCTTATAAGTAAACATTTGCTTTACATGAAACAATGCATTTTGGGGCCTTAGACATAGCAGATCCCGTGAGAACTCTGCAGTTAAGTGTGTTTGGGCGGAAACAACGCGTTATGGGGCCATAGACAAGGCAGATCCCATGAGAACTCATGAGTTAAGTGTGTTTGGGTGGAAGCAATCTAGCGATAGATAACCAACTGGGAAGTTCTCACCGGTCGTCAAAAACAAAGCCATGAGCTAGTGGGACAAAGTGGACAATAGTATGTCATAAAATTCTGTAACGCCCCGGTTTTTCAAACCAGATTTTTCTTTTTAAAACATTAATTCAGGTTTCTTTTGAATACGCAGCGGAA
>JAUEJL010083095.1:0-15048 GCA_032274825.1 Drosophyllum lusitanicum
TCTTTTCAGGTGATGGCCACGGCGGGGCTCCAGCACGCGGTTGATAGCTCATCTCCCACAAGCTTCCGCAATGTTTTAAACTATTTTGTATTTAATGATGCATTCTAAACAATTATGATCAAATCTAAGCTTTCACGGGTTTTACCCTGGGTTGTACTCTAAGCTATACAATGTTCTGATTATGGTAGATTATTAACCGTACGCTGTGGTATTCATTTAATTATAAAAAATAATTTTTTTTTGGGACGTTACAACTTAGCAGAGCACTCAATGCTCCGTCAAACACTTAGCACAACCTATATACTGAGTACTCAGCTTAACATGCTGATCATTTCAGCACTCAGCTACCCATGCAACCCTGCGAGGGGTGCAGCCTCATCGACTCCTGTTGTTTTAGATCTATGATTAAAGCTAAGACTTGAAAGAATGAGTACTCCATCACAATGGACTCATTTACCAAGTTTAGCTTATTTCTTGTATTACACTATAATAACTAACAAATTTTATTTTTAATTAAGTTCTTAATAGCACTATAGTTTATAAACACACATATGTAATTTAGCTAAATACATACATGTTAAGATTCTAATCTTGATCTTAAGATCTTACAATCTTATAATTTCATTTAGCTAAAATGATTAGATCTAGGATCTTTATAGACATAAGATATTACGTAAGATCTCGATTCGATTTGATCCTAGTTGTCTAGAGTCGGTCAAATAAAAGTTTACAAATAAGCTAATTTTTAGTATAACATAAAAAATTAATATATAAACCTGTTATACAAAAATATAATTTTAATAATATATAATTAGTAAGATCAATCTTCAAAATTTGTATTTTTCTATTAAAAAAACTTTAAATCTTATATTAATAAGTTTACTTCTTCAAAATGTATTAAACAATACCCCAAATGTTAATGTGTGTATCCACCTTTCAAAAATATTAATGTGTATCAAACTTTTAAAACTGATGTTATTGTGTGTATTAAACTTCCTATTGTATGTATTAAACTTATACTTTTTTTGCTTTTTTGTGTAATCAAAATACGTACAATAATAACAAATTAAAAGTTCAATACACACAATAATATTTTTCAAAGGTGGATACACATATTAACATTTGGGGTATAGTTTAATACATTTTGGAGAAGTAGACCCTATATTAATTTATTATAACATTACCATTCCATAAAAATTACGGCATGTACAAAAGTAACTAGGAATTCGTATTAGGATCTTACAATCTCGATATGATCTTACGCTTCCGATCTTGTGAAGACTAAGATGATCCATAGTAAAATCCTAATATTGATAACTTTAGTTAAATAATTAGAAAAAAAATCTCTCTCTTAGCAAATCTTCTCACTCACTAAATGCCGACATGTGTAATGTAAAATTTTTTCTTTCTTTTTTTTATTTTAACATTTCTCATGATATTGTGAGCAGACAAACGATTTAAGAATATTTAGTATAACATACAAAACCTTATATAAAATTGGATGGCATGCAAAACCGTGTTTGTGCAATTTAATCAGAATAATCATTTTTTTAAAAAGTCAAAACGATACTATAAGCGTTAAAATATTATAAACTGAAAACATTGAGATCTAATTGAAAGACCTAAATAGATATTATTCCCACGTATCTTTAATTTTGAAATAATCTATACTTCATAACATGATATTCTACTTTACTTCATTAGTAGACGGAATAAATTAATTACTTTTCAAACTTCGAATTTCCTACTTTATTTTAAGTAAAAGAACTGCAAAATCATTTTCATTTGTTAGAATTAATTAAATTATTTAACATAAGTAATGAAACTGACATAAAATAACAAAGAAATGAGAATTTTAGAAGAGCTTTTCAATTGATAAAACAAGCTAATTTAACTTTTGATTTTACATATGTATACAGATCCTTAACTGGATTACCAAATTATAAAATTCTCAGAAATTATTAAAAATATATAAGGTTAAATTTTACTTCGATTTCGGTTTAACTTAAAAAAAATTTATTTGAACAATTTAACCATAACGTTTTGTTTGGTTACGATTTAATCCTTTAAAGTTTTGTTTAGTTTATGATTTAACTTTTTTTTTGACCTTTAACCTATTTTTGAAGTAAAAGTTAAGTCTTTTTTTTTTAATTTCTTGTTGAATGTGAAGATGAATCTTCATTCAAAAGTATCTGCGGAAACAAAACCAAGAAATCAATTGAAGATGAAATCATATTCATTTAAGATCCATAAACATCAGTATGGAAATCAACTATGAACAAGAACAAAAATGAAACAGTGAGTAATTAGAAATGTGAAAACAACTCAAAGAAGAAGACGAACAACAATTCATAAACAAAAGAAAAACTCAACTATGGCAATCAAACATTCACCTTCTTCATGAATAGATCGCAGATGAACAGAGGGAAGAGTGATATTGGAGGAGAGAGAGAGAGAGAGAGCGCATCTGATGGAAATCAAACCTTCACCTTCTTCGATAAACACAGCTGGAATCGATTTAAGATGAACATATTCATTCATAAACATAATCCTAAATCTAGAAATTCTTCGCACATTCAAACCCCTATGTTTTTTTGAAGGATTAGGAAGGTCAGTCCCCATGAATAGAGTAGGTCAGTCCCCATGAATAGAGTAGATCTAAGTATGAATAGAAGCACATAAGAGATGAAGCAATCAACAGTTGGGATTTAGGAACACTGGTCCTCATCTTCATTGGAGAGAGAAAGAATTAGGGGGTCCTCGTCTAGTCGTCTTAGTTTAGATCTTCATGTTCGATAAAACATATTAAATACAGATTGATTCATCTGAAAAACCTTTAAACAAATTGATAAACACAAAATCAAAAAACCTGCACCGGAGAGAGAAAGAATTTACAAGGTGCTCATCTTAGTTTAGATCTTCATGTTCGATAAAACATATTAAACACAATTAGGGGGTCCTCATCTTAGTTTAGATCTTCATATTCGATAAAACATACTAAACACCAATGTTGACTTTTTTGGTCAAAATAAAACTCAATTTTGACACCAAATCAAAAGGTTATTCAAATTTAATTTAATATAAGATATGATAGAAGATAAAAAAAATTACTTGAATTTAAAAAATATACATAAAATTTATAATTACATCACATGAATCGGAGAAGAATAAAACTTTAGAATTGATGATATTCCTCCAATTTTAATTGTGAATATTCACAATAATTGATAGGACACAAAGAACTATTAACTATTTATGAAAAAGGCGATGGAATGTATGCATAAAATCAGAACAAGTATATTTGAATTCTAAGTTAATACTCAACTACAAATACAATTATACTCCAATATATATACCTCTCATATTTTTAGTCGAAATTTGTTCTCTCTTTTTCCGAAAAAAAAAAAAGTCCTACAAAGTATCTTATTTCAACAATAATAAAAATACTATTTATTGTTTCATTCGTTATCATTTTGTATCAAATATTTGTTATTGTAGATGAGTCGCTTATCTAGTAATCAATAATAAAATATTGGCTTAAACTTTTGTAAAAAATCGTTCTCTGTAAAACAAGATACAATGAAGGTACAAGGGGGATAAATTAAAAAAAAAAAAAAACTAGATTTGGTTTGGTGTGAAAAGCAAAGCCTAATATATAATTGTATTATTGTTATGGTACTTTACCTACACTCAACCACTCTCGAGTGTCCCACCGCCAAAGGAAAGGACGCATCTTTCCCATGTGATGTGCATTGCACCACTCCCATATCACACATCTTTCAAGTTGAAACTTTATTTTAACTTAAATCCACATTTTAGCTTTGTTTTGCTTTTGGTCTTTTTAGACTAACAACCATTAACTTTAATCGTTAGAAAGAGAGATGTTGAGACAGATTTTGACAATGGTTTTCCTAGGGCTTTAATCTTTTTTGGGGGTAAAACAAAGTTTGTAACTTTAATCTAGTATAGTAGGTCATTGGGGCCAAAAGTAGGGATTAGTATGTGATAAAATTATATTTTGGGTATTAAAACTGCTATGAATGTCAAGTTTGAAGGTTAAAACTCAATTGACCCTATTGTGAACATCAACAAAAGCTAAAAGTTTTAACAAAAAAAGTTACGACAAACAAGAGGAACAGAACCCTACAAGAATATAATGAAATGGGCAAAAAGAAAAAAAAAACCAGAACAAGAATATGAATCAGTATGCTTTACATCTATTTTCGAGCTTACAGCAACAAAATAGAAGTTTGACTAAGTTGTGTTATCCTAAGCAGAAGGAGGTGTTTCAGGTGACTCACCAGCAGCAGCTGCTCGTTTCTTGGCAAAGTATTCCTCAGCACGAGCCAGGTTTTTAGCAACAGATGGTTTGACCCATTTCTTTCGGCCCGGCAACACGGTTAATGAACAACCAGCAGCCTCAAGCTTCTCTTTCGCTTGTGCAGAAAAGGCACGGGCCTTGAAATTCAACTTTACACTCACTTCACCATCACCAAGAATCTAAAAAGAAATTTTTTTATGAACAACCATTACCCATTTAGAAGTGCTGATATTTCTAGGATATAATTTAAAGATCAACAGTTTTTGAATTGAAGGATTTTGTGAACTCTGATCTCTATTACTCTATTTGTTGACCGATCTGATCAGAAAATTTCCTTTCTGACCACAAAATGTAAAGCTTCTGAAAGCAAACACCAATTTATTCAAGAACCCTAATTCAGATTCCAACAATCTCGGTTTCAAAGCAAAGATATTGCTTTTGTTAGCAAACCTATCCCCAATCATGACAAGGTTTTTGAGTATCAACTCATTTGGTTTTACAACTTGCTTAGACAAAATCTACATTTCATTTTGTGCCTAACAAACTTTAACTTAATACCATTTATAACTCTTGCACTTATAACAAGATCGGAGATCCCATTCCATCCCTTTTTTTCATGTTCAACCTATACTTCCATTAATTTTATAAGTTTTCAAGAAACCACAGGGGCCAAATATGTAACTAACTCCAAAATCGATTTTTCAATCAAGAAACTTTAAGAACAATTGACTCAAAGAAATTGTTCATGCACGCCTCAATTCAATTAATTCTTTCTGCCATGGAGAAAATATATTTTTCAATCAAGAGAACACAAACTAAAAGAAGAGAACACAAACTCCAAACAGGAATGTGTTCAAAAGCTCGAGTCATTTCATAATCTGTCTTTCTGTTTATCTGACAAGCAAGAACGGAACATTGCACTTCTTGAATCAGAAGACAATATACGAGACTTGCTCGATGTCTATAAAATTAAGGAAAAATATTTATCTGGTACGAGTGTGAGGAGCTGTCCAGTGCTCTTGAATGGCAGAAATCAAAACTGACAAAGTCCACAATTTAAACACTGTTCAAGCCGAAAATAACGATTTAAGATGGAAGTATGAAATCGTATTATAATAACATGGACAAATGCAGTCTGGTTAGGTTAGCAGTGTGGGTTCACTTCAACAAGAAAACGCGAGACTCAACCGAGAGGTGTGGTGGTTGATGCGCAGTGCAATCCGGCTTATGGTTGGGAGGGTTTTCTCTAGCTAAGAGTTCGAACGACAGATCTATAAACTTCAATTGATTTGCATGGAATTGGGTCGGCAGATAGGGCTTCGAGAAGCTCGGGATTTCTATTCACCCAGCACACCAGATGACCTCCTTCCTGATATGACCCCAATAGCAAACAAAGGGCAAGCGAGGCGTTCATGGAGCTTAAATATACGAACTGGCAAAGTGTCAACAAACTGATATGGAACTCACATTTGAGTCATTTGACACCGGCGTTCCTCTGTAACGCATTATATCAAGAAGGTAGGAGTTTGTGATAACGTTCTCGTATTAGTAAAATGATGGATGATATTAGTTACGGTTTTGGCTAGAAATACTGTAACACGGCTGTTAATCATGCTTTTTCTACGATGTCTCTTGATTGAAAAATAAATTTTCTCCATGGCAGAAGAATTAGTTGAGGTGTGCATGAACAATTTCTTGAGTCAATTGTTTTTAAAGTTTCTTGATTGAAAAATAGATTGTATCATCTTAGTAATGGACAATTTTGGGTTAGGCAGTTGATTTAGAAGGTGGTTCAGGTTTCATAGCTTTAGTTGTATCCACTGTTGATGTGTATATTTTGCTATTTGCATTCAATTAAGGTTGTTTTTTTAGAGTAGTTCCTAGATACAATTTGGTTTCTGTTGTGTAGGTTTAATTGTATCTGCTGTATGAGTTCTTTCACTATGTAAATATTTTAGATAGCTACAAATTTAGCAATGTTAAATATTCCACTCAGAATTTGAGCCCATGTTCAAATTCTAGCATTATGCCCATGGCCCGTGCAAATACCATGTTCAAAATATGTTTACCTGCTATAATGATTGCATGTGTGATTAATTGATTCTAACATCAATCGGATTCTCATTAGCAACTTGAGGAAGTTTGATTTTCGGTGATTCAAAAGCTAAAGATTGTGTTACATAATTTTGTACCTTTAGAGGCAGTCTCCTTTCTCTTCCTGATGGATTGATCAACCCCTTCTCTTTCAGGGACTCCAGTGAAACCTCTTCACCCTCTTGAAATCCAGCAGTTTCTATGTCTTTCAAGTTCACTGGAACGTATTTTGATAATCCAGCATGCATACCTTGATTCAATTGAAAAACAAGTAATATGAGTGAGCATAAAACATAATTTGGCAACAACAAAGTAACAAACAAATGTGATTACAATTCTCTGTTTAAACAAAATGGTTGTCAGGAGTTTAGGATTAAGCCAAGATTCCGCTAAATTAAGACCAGGAAATAAAATAGTATGCCATTCCCATTTCTCACGTAACAAGCATTTCAACAAACACGTTGTGCGCATAAAAATTGTAACTCAAAAAGTCATTATAACACCCTAAAAAAACCAGAAGAACAAGAAAGAGAAGGCTGTAACAAATCTTTTTATTACCTCCGGCGATACCCCTTAATTTTGGAAGCCGACGGTAAAGAGGCATCTGACCACCCTCAAAACCCTTGCGAACACCGGGACCGGATCTCGAATTCTGTCCTCTCATCCCAAAACCACAGCTTCCACCTTGGCCAGCGGCGTGTCCTCTACCCTTTCTCTTCCTATTCTTTCTCGAACCCGGTTGGGGTCCCAAATTGTCAAGCCGAAATCGGACATTGGAACTCACAACAGCTGATGGAATCGGCGAAGAAGAAGCTACAATCAACGATTTCCGCTGTTGTTGCAGTCTATTGTTGTTCTTGTGATTGGGTATCGAAGGAAACTGACAAATGCTTGACTTGAGATTTCTCACATTTCCCTGTTAGTCAAAGATTAACTAAGCAAGATATGTAAACACGTTTATTGATAGCCAAGAAGAACTTACATATAAAAGGAAAGGATTCTGTACCTTGAAAGTGGAAGAATGGCGGGTGAGTAATGAGGAGGGCGAAGTGAGGGAGAAGATAGAAGAAGCCATTGGAGGATAAAGCTTCTTTGAGTGGGTTTTGCGTTGAAGGAATGGATATGATAACGATTAACGAAGAAGATCATGTCACCGGGTATTCGGGTTTGGACTTTGGACTTTGGAGAAATCTTTTTGGGCATTTGGCCCATCACATGACACCAGTTTTGGGCTAAAATGGATTTTCTAATTTGTTCCTTTTCGTATGGTTTAGGACTATTTTCAAACATAAACTAACAGATCACATTACACTTCTTAAACGGATCAAGCCAGCCATTTAGCTTCGGTTTGGACGGTTTCTTGCTCACCCCCATATTGAAAGATTAGTGAATTTTTACTGGTTATTCTTTTTTATATTGTAAGTTATGTTTTTCTTTAAATTTCCCATGTTATATATATATAATTTACAATAATTTTACCGCCGGTTGAAATAATTGAGTTGTGACTGATTCGTCGCACCGGGTTAAAAAACTAGGTTTTAAAACATTGCTTTTAATACATAAAAACTATTGCGGGTTAGAACTCGTATCACTTTTGTCAGTTTCCGTGCATAGAAGAAAAATACACGAGAACTTTCAACCTAGTTCATCAAACTGGAGCTTTGCCTCTTTCCATGTTATTAGATTAACTTCAAAGCATGAAATTCAATTGGAATGAGTATAAACTGTGCATACATTATTGTTAATAACTATTAAGTAAGTGTTGATTAACGTATATGTTATTATCATGCAACCAAGATTCAACGAGAAATTATGCTTTGGTAGAGAACTAGATTGGCTAGAAACAGATAAGTGTAGAGCATGAATGGTATAACCCATTGAAAATGGTCGGTTTAAATCCCGACAGGGCTAAACTCGCAATCGTCAGTTTACGTAAGTGGACATGTACCTGCTGTAACGATAAATGGATTTTGTTGAATTTACCATTCGGGTATCTTATTAGAACAAGGGAAAGGCCCCCAATGGATATGAAAAACATGTACATGTTGAGCTTTGATACCTAAGGGCCTCGCCCATAATCTATGAGAATTGAGACCCCTAATTAAATACACAACTCAAAGCTGAAAGCCCTAAAATTGAACGTTGTTAGGCACTCTGTGGCAAACCCCTGTAGTTTCACACCACACAACCAAGTGACAGATGCTTAGAAGGAAGGCTAAAGCAGTCGATACCGAGAGGAAATATTGGTACCGAACTCCCAATTACCAATATTATATCTTGTTCCAAAAAGAATCGATAGATATTCCATACCATAATCGATTTATGGCCGCAGCCATTCAACAAGCAGTAAAAGAGGTTGTTCCATGACTTCGTTCTTGTCGACAAGTATCTTCAATTCATTCGGGTACTATTACTCACTCACTTTACTACTCTTTTTCAATCCTTTTGTCAATCTCAAAGAAGTTAGAGTTATAAAATTTATTGATGTTATACGTAAATTATGGCTATATGTGTGACAATATGACATAATGGCATTGCTAATTGATAAATGGTAACAATGTGTAAAGTTAATTATAAGGGCTTTATCCATTACATTGCAACAATAGCAAGAAAATAAACTCATATCTAAATAGAGAAGTTTGGTTAAGATGCTTCCCATTAAGATTGTAGGTTCTAGTACCAATAGTGAACATAAGATGTAAAATTATGTAGGTAGGTGTTATAAGATGTTTAAAATTCACACACACACACACACACACACACACACAGAGAGAGAGAGAGAGAGAGAGAGAGAGAGAGAGAGAGAGATGCTCCTAAACTCCATTAGACTTATTTAACAAATCAAAACTTGATAAGCTAAATACTTGAGTTCAGGTTAACCAATTTTGCATTTTTAGTTATTATTTAGTTGGATAACCCAAAATTTAATGGTTAGGGTTCTTGGTTTGAAGATTTCATATCTAATCATTTATTTATTTTTTGTATTTACATTATTAATAATTTAATATTTGATATTAGTTTAATACAATATACATATGAGTTTGACGATAATTTAATTTTTCGATTTTTATTTTGGCGCCTTATCGATACATACAATTTCACATCTCACTAATAATCTCAAGTCTAAACTTCTAAAATTATATCCAAGATTGTGTTTTATTTTTAGTTTTTAAGTTTTATTAAATCAGCATAAACATATCAACTTCGGTTTTCTTTTGTGTTGATCAATTATTAACCAAACTTGTATTCTTGTCGAGTTCATATTAACCACTTCGTGCTAAGTTTTGAACGTGTAAAAAATAATCAGTTTTATTTTATCTGTCATTTGCCAAATTTAGTGTTAAATTCATGTAATAAACAAGATTTAACCAAACTAATTAAGGTATCAAGGGGTAAGAGATCCACATCTGAGACTACGCCCAAATTTCACAAAAAGTAACAAAGAATTTGAAATTTTGTGATAGAGTAACAAAAGTATCTTTTTATCCTAAAACAACTATAAAGTATAAAAACAATTTTAATCACATAAAGTTAATGTAACTTTTTTATATTGTAATGCTTAGTTAGAAGGTTCTTGCGTACCGTAGGACTGTGTATATAGACTAGGATGTTAATTGGACAGATTTTGACCAAATCCGACCCGATCTGTTCTATTTATATGATCTAACAGGTCAAATAACTAGATACATTGATCCAATAAGCTACCTGCCACCTACCATTGCCATCCGCTGCCATCACCACCCCTCGTAGTCACCACTTATGGACCACTAGCGATGCAACACGTACAACCTTTTACAGCAGGAATGACCGGAGGAGCCTTTTGGACAATGGACTTGATGACTCGGCTGAACTCTAGATTGAGCAACTATGTCCGCATTTGTGATTGTTAACCATGCATTTACTAGCTTCATTAGATGTACTCCTGGCTTGATTAATTGTACTACAAACTCAGAGCTAGATGTAACTTAGCCATGAATAGGGACCGCATTCTGCAAAGAAAATCTTTAAAATATCATAACTTTTGCTTATAATTTAGGGTTAAATACGGTTTAATCATTAAAGGTTTACTTGCTTTTCGGTTTAACCATCAAAGTTTTTTTAATGGTATAACACAAGTTTAGTTTAGTTTCCGTTGTAATCCTTAAGTTTTGTTTGTTTTGTGGTTTTACCATTTTGTTAACCTGAAACTTGTTTAATAGGTAAAATACATAATTATTTTTATTTTGTATTATTGTTTATTCTTGTTCTTCTTTCAAGATTCAAAGATAAACATAAACAAAAACTCAGATCACCAGCTTGATTTACATAAACACAAGGTTGATTTCAAGAATAGATGAAAAATCAGAGATAACTAATACATATGAACAACTTATATAAAATAAGAACAAATGAAAAAGATACTAAAAATCGTAGAAGGTGGATGAGCCAAAATCTCATATTCATCTTCATCCCAAGGTTGATTTAAAGATGCAAAATTCACCTAAGAAAACCTAAACGAAGATGAAACAAAAATCATACATACCCAAGATCGAAATATCCAAAAGCGCAGATTCATCTTCATCTCAAAATCTAGATGCCTAGAATGTTAAACCTAAACCTGGAAAACAAGATGAACAAACAAATACGGAATACAAATCAAAATCATCTTCGTCCTTGAAATCATATTCATGAACCCACAGATCTGATTAAGAGAACGGTGGCGGTAGCGGTGGTGATTCAACTATTTGCATCTGTGTTTGTAAAGAGAGAAATCTTGAATTTCAAGTGTTTGAATAGTGTTATGAGATTGATTCATCAATTTCAAGGGAACAGTTTTGGTGCACGGTGGATGTGGCGGTGGCGGTGTACGGTAGCGTTGGTCGTGGCCGTGCACGATGCCGGTGGTGATTCAACATTTGGATTTTGTGTTTGTAGAAAGAGAGAGATAGGGAGATAATGGGAGGAAGGGGAGTGATGTTTAGTAAATGGGAGTTTTTGGGTATCAATGATTACGGGTGTTTAGCTAAATTCGACCTGTTATAGAGGGTAAGATGATAAAAGTAGCAGGTAAATTAAACTTTAATGTAAAACCATTAAAAAAACTTTGATGTTTAATTCGAAAAGTAAGTAAAACTTAATGATTAAACAATATTTGACCCTGTAATTTATTTAAAGTGGTTTGTTTAGCGTGTATTCATCTTCATTTAGGACAAAATATGTAACACCAATTTCAAGACATTTTTTTTAATTCGCGGTGGAAGCATTGAATAAAATACTATATACATTAAAACCCACAACAAATATATACTGTTTACAAAATATTACAGTATCTTGTTTCGTTTTACAAAATATTATAAAAGTGGCTCATCATATTCTGAAAACGATATCAGAGTGTTTGGTCAAATTTCCCTTCACACAGAACTCCCAGCTAAACAACTGCACTTACCGAAACCTGCAAAAACGGAGTTAAAGGTGGGGAATTAGCATAAGCTAAGTGAATGAAAGCTACAAACACAATTAGCAATCAGCAACAACCAATACAACAAAACGGAGATAGACAATCACTTAAATCCAGAGGACCTGTGGTTCGGCGCAGAACCTACAACTGATACGAGTCAAAGCAAAGGTTTACCGATAGCCCTTTGCTACTTGGTACAGTAAAACCCTTTCCGTTTTAACAAATGCATCAGAAGATCTAGAATTGTTCAACCAATAACAAACGACCCCAGCCCCATCCAACAGCCGACCTCTATCTGTACCATGTACACATATCTATACCATGTGAACATATCTTTTGACTCAATCAAATAACACACAAACAGTTATTCAATCATCAATCATCATCATTAGACTAAACAGTCTATCAAAGCATCAATCATATCAATTCTGAGTAACAATATCAGTTACAACCAATACCACTCGTGAGTTAACGTCCACTCACCTCGGTTTTCAATCTTTGAACTCAATTATTTAATCTCACTGAGTCTTCGCGTTCCCTGAGAATATAATAACACCAAAATCAGTCTTCGATTCATAAATATATACACATATATTTATACCTCTTATAACATAAACAACATGTTAAAATCACATAAGAAACAACATATAACATGCAACACGATCAAATAACAGGCAAAAGTTCCAACACTGGAAATCTCCCGGACGCGTCGCGTCCAGCACCTCGATGCGCCGCGTAGCACCACAAACATTATTAACCACAAAAAAGCAGCATTAACTAAAGTTAGACCACAATAGCCAAGTTAGACCAACACCAAGTCGGACCACCACCAGCATTAACCAACAAGTCGGACCAAGCAACAACATTAACCAAGTCACACCACAAGTCGGACAAGGTAAAGTCGGATGAGGCGCAAGTCGCACCACTCCTTCCCCAAGTCGGACCATTCCAAACGCAAAGGTACAAGTCGGACGGGCAACCATAAGTCGTACGGCCTAAAAGTCGGATCAAACTCAAAGTTGAATGCGGCCAAAGTCGCACCCCTCCATCACCGACTTTAACTCCTTCTTCTTCCCTATTCTTCGGCTTCTTGTTCCAGTCAAACCTCACATACAAACACACAACTAAAATTCTGCAAATCACTCAAAAACACTTCCAAACTATATACAAATTTCACATAACATGTTAACAAACATCAGGAACACTTCAAAACCAATTAAAACATCAAAATCACCAAAACCCACTGATCATGTTTCTTCATATTTCTTCATATCTCCATTAACGGAGTTTCAAGTTTTTAAACATCCAAACTCAACATATACATATCAAATACTAACAAGAATTATGGTAGAAACATAAACCAACCTTAGTTTTGCAAGACTTCTTCACAAAATCAAAACTTCAAGATTCAAGTTTGGTTTCTCTATTTTCTTTCTTCAAAACTCACATACATACACACATACACAAACATGAAGAATACTTAACAGTGAAGTTTATTATCAAGAATCGAGGCGGCAAGTATTTTATATATTTACAAGCAACAATATTCTATATTGCTTACTAATATACAATTAATCAATTAAGCAGTCAATCTCAATTAATTAACATGGAACAAGGTATTTTTTACGACCCTCGTTCAAAAACGAATTCATCTAAATCATAAACACATGCAATATAAAATATTCATTTTATCACATATAATTCGAGTTCGATTATTTATCAATATAAACAAATAATCACGTAAATAATTCTAAAGAGCTAACCACCGACCCGATTTCAACTAGGCCAATTTCACTGATGTTACATAATAGGGGCCCGAGAGAGAGAGAGAGAGTTAAGTATTTGAATACCTCTATGCACTAAACTCAAGAAAACTCTTGAGCCTACTGCTGTTCATACAAAAAAATACGAAACACTGTGTGTGAGTGAGTGCATACCTCCAGTCAAGAAAAAGAAACCGAAGGTGAGATTGGAGCTTCACCAAATCGAGTGATGATGGTGATGAGTGCTCCGGGTCAGATGGTAGGTACGGAAGTCTACGCTTGCCCCTCTCGGGCCCGAGGCGTGAACCAGAAGCAGAGGCAGATGCCATATGTCTAAAAAGTGTATGAATTTAGCATCAGAATAGTAGCGATAACAACGGTCTAAATGGGTTTAAAAACAGAAGTTTGGCTCGTCAATTGGAATGCTAAACGGACCGACAACGGTCAAAAGTACGAGCCAAAACAGAAAGATTGCCCAGAAAATGACTCGAGAGAGTACATGCCCAAAAATACGCATAGAACGCATGTTCGTGGGTTGTAGAATTGAAAACGGGTCAAAAACATGAAAAACGGGGCAGGCACGGCCGTGACCCCATAGGTACGGCCGTACCGGGCTCATGGGTACCACCGTGCTTCTAAAAGCACACTGGGTGCCTAAACCTAGGAGGCACGGCCGTGACCTATGAAGGTACGGGCGTGCCTTTTGAAAATTAGGGTTTCTGTTTAAGAAAGGCACGGGCGTACCCTTTAAAGGTACGGCCGTGTCTTTGTCGAACGACGATCAGTAGTGAGAAACCCTCGAGAAATCAGTTTAAAACCCAAAAACTAACAATCTAAAGTTGAATCTAAGTAGCTAGAAGTGTTCTAGACATGAAATACATACCAGATGCGAGTTTGAACGGGTGAAATCACGAAGAAACGAGCGGAGATGGATTGTTTTCACCGGAATCGCATCGGAGAGAAGAGAGAGAGAGAGATTTTTGTGTGTGGGTACGGGGAGTGCCCGGACTATTGTTGTGGTCGTGACACAAAGCACGGGAGTACCTTTGTGGGGCACAACCGTGCCTGACCCATTTGTAGATTTTAAATTTCAGTTTAATCCTACAGCAGACCATGTAATACCAACACACTAATTTCAACATTCTAAAATCTCAATCAATTACCACTAAATGCAGTTCAAACGCAGAAAGCATAAATATATTAGTTCATGTACATTTTCCGCGCGTAAACGCTAACACTAAGCTTACCACATTCCGCATTTGCAAGTGAAATTTTGAATTGGACATGCAAACAAGCTAAGCATACTAAAACTAACTAGCAAATACATAAATAAATGTGTCCTAGCATGAAAGTCAAGCATAATCAAACAATTGACTAAGCATTTTCAAAAATTGACTTCTAAAGGACGCGAGATGCGTTTAGCACACGCAACA
>JAUEJL010083106.1:0-15047 GCA_032274825.1 Drosophyllum lusitanicum
GAAGTATACATACACAAAAACTTTCAAATACGTAACTAAGAAACTAAACGTTTCCTTGTTATCTTCAAATAAAGCAAGAGACCAGATTTCAAAAGATTTAAACTCAATAATCAAATGATGATCTTAAAGGTAGAATAAAATAAAGAGATATGATTGTTTTTATTTTCTTTTCCGTTGGTTTATCTTCATCTCTAATTTTTAAACCATCATGCATGATGAAAAGGGCATTTTCTATAACTTTAAAATATCTTTGGTGAAATTTAACAGAAATGTTTGAATAATTTTTCATTATAGAAATATACATAATAGCACAAACATTTTTGCCAGAGATGATTTTTGTCTCGATAACATGTGTATCAAATTGAAATAATTGAAGAAATATTTGATAATTGAATGACTCAAATCTATTAATATTTATAGAAAAATAATAAAAAGTGGACAAAAACAAATTGTTTAAAGTACATATATAACAAAACTTGTATTTTGTAAATAAAAAAAAGAAATGAATCTAATCAAGACACAAATTCTTAAATTAAGCAAAAGCAACAACATTCTAATAAACAATCATTCTACTTGGTCAACCTGATCATTGGAAAAGAATAAAATGATAGTCAGTATAAATTATCAGATATAAAGAACAACAAAAAGTTTTTCATATTTAGAGAAAATGGAAATCCAAGTTCGCATAACTAATAGCTTAGTGACGATTTAAGCGCACAAGTTTAAGAGAATAAAATATACATATATATTTGTACACACGAGCATTACATGACTAAACCTGAAACACGACATAATCCAGTAGAGAATCGTTTGATAATTTAATGAATTAAATTAGTTGATAAAGAGACTCATTTCCATGTTTAAATCTGCTAGTAATAACCACGTCTTCCTTTTGAATAGACTCTATTGCATTTTCATTCTAAAGCCAAATTTTCATACACCTTGCAAGTAAAAGAAAAAAAAATAACGACTGACGTGTTAAATATTAAAAAATCAAGAACAGTTTCCTGTCTTGTGTAAAAAAAATTAACACTTATATTTTAGTGTTTCCTTTGACTAACTCTCTACACTAATAAAATAGTTTCAGGACCATCAAGAACAACTATCTTTACATCTCTGAATTTAAAATTTAAAATATATAATATATCATCTTTTAATGATACACTTTATTTTAAACCATATTTTATAAAAGGTTTCATACATCTTTTTAATAAGATTGAAAATGCTTTAAAATTAATAACCAAACACTTTGAATAGCATACTCAAGTTGACCACTCAGCTCAGCACCATAATCCTAGAAAAACCCACTCAGCTAAACAAAAAATTATCTACACGTTACTATTAATGGATAACAAAAAATTAAGAATATACTAATTTTAAAAAAGTGTCGTATTATAATAAAATTTATACCAAAACGTAGATAAAAATGAGACGGTCGCAAATATATAATTATATTTTCTCTAAACAAAATATATTACAAGGTAATAAACATAATTTATAAACAACTTATAATTAATTACATTAATATACAATTTTTATAAAACCCCTCACATTTTTTTAAAAGCCCCTCACACGTTTCATAAAAACCCCTCACAAGTTTAAAATTGAATTCGATTGTTTTGTAAAATTAAAGGATTTTAAAATTGGATGTTCTGATTGGTTAATAGAGTATGATTTAATAGTTAAAAAAGAAAAAAATGTAATTCTTTTTATAATTGTTATAGATTGTCATGAATCATTAAGACAAATGAGACCAAAACAAATTCTAATACAAAATAATTTGATGCACATTTTGTAAGACGAGCAAAGTGCTAGATACATAAGATTGATATAATCTGATATACGCCTAAACACCAATTATCACCATGATCTAGTTTGATCGATTGCAACAAAGTAATAGAAAAAGACTACAAATAATAATTTGACTTTAATTTCGCAAATAAAAAAATAGCTGAATTAATTGGAATGAACGATTGTATCACATCCCCACACACATAGTAGAACAACAAACTATTCAACATCAGTGAAGACCACTAGACTAGTGATGTCACACACGGTAGCTCCAATCGATCTCGATACAACGGTGGAGGTGACCGACGATATCACACACACGGTTGCAAATGCCAAACATTCTTGACCAACGCCTACAGTGTAATCAACAGTAGGTGGTTACGATTAGGTTACGGGGAAGGATGAGGGCAATGGTGATGGGGAACAAACGAAGGATGAAAGAGAGAACAAGTTCACAGAAGGTCATCACAGGAGTACAAAATTAAACAATAAATCTCCTAACGTTAAATTGTAGTTCTTGGTAGCACTTGTAATTTTTAAACCTGTTAATCGTCGACCATTTTACAACCTATCAACCCCCTAATTACTCACTATCCTATAAATGATCCACAACACGCCAACCCATATGCAAGTTGCACAACTTGTGTTTATGTACCACATGCATATGTTAGTGTTTTGAATCCTAATACGAAAAAATAAACGAGTCATGTTCAAATTACGTATTATTGACCCGCCGACTGTTTGACAATGGACGCACAGCCACTATAAGACCAGATAGATGGCTTGTGGATGTGTGCGCGTTGCGGATGGATTTATAAGGTCTGACATGAAACAAGTGCGTTTGGCATGTTTTTTAGCATACAAAAACCACGCCAAAGAGGGGGCTCATTACTCCATAAACCCTAAAACTACTCTTCTTGCTAAAACCCTAAAGCGGACCTCCAAAGTGGTTATGGATGCAACACGAAACACAGACACTCGAAACTCAATAATGACTGATGCTCTGCCGCCACCAAAAGCCACTAGCCGGTTCGAAGACGCCGATGAAGCCATCGAGGAAGCAGCCACCGGCAGCTCACATCTGGAGGAGGATTCCGCCATGTGCGAACCTGAGGATTCTTCCATTATTGGCGGTGATAAGACCAGCGCTGATTATTACTTCGATTCTTACTCTCATTTCGGTAAATAACTGATAATCAACTCACTTATCTTCGTTTCTGTTGTTGTTTTATGATTGTTGTCTTGTTGATGTAATCGTGAAAGGAAAAAGTACAATGTATCCATCGGGTCATTCCTGCAGCCCTTGAAATCAATCGATAAGCGAGTTATATTGACTGAAGTAGCTAATAATTGCTTCAAACTTTGTATTGTTCGTCATGATGTGACCATGGCTCTGAAGCTTCGGTTATTTGTTCAGAAAGCCTTAGACTTGAGCTCGAGCTTGCCTTGATACACAAACTCACTGAAACAGTGAAACTAGCCGTTTTGCAAACCAAGTACGATGGTCACATTCCATTGAGTTGCTGTGTTATATAAACATATAGTTTCAGAAAGCAAAAGTAGGTTTAATCAGAACATATATTGATTGGCAATTTGACATCAAATTTTGTCAGTAGTTTACTAGTTTTCGCACTTTTATAAGCTAATGGTGTTAACGGTTGTATTGTAGTTTCATGAAATATGTTGATAAAAAGCCATTATCTTTATAGCATAATCATAATCTACCATAGAGCTTTGAATGCTTTTATGTGGAACTATACTCCTTGTTTTCAAAGAAAACTTTTGGGTACCAGAAAACTAAACTTTAACTGGACCTTAGTCAGGACCGTGTATTAACAGCGCTGTTGACCTTAATAAGAAGCATGTAGTTCTTACATTCCAGTTTCTTGTCACTCATCTGATAAGTAGCTTAATCACTTTAGCAGATTTTTTAGAAACCACTCTTGTATTTTCTCAACTTCTATAGTTCTATGCATGAGCACATGCATTCTTTTTTCTATCTATTTTTTGTTTGATTCTATCAGATTTTCTGACACATCTTTTTTTACGTTTTTGTGGCTGCAGGTATTCATGAGGTAATCCTAGTGTCTTTAGCATCTGACATTCTGACATAGTTACCTGACCACCAGCTGCCCCACCCAACTTTCCTCCTTCTATACCTACGTAATCGATAGGCTCGACAGTTGTGTTAAAAGAGAAAATAGAAAATGATTTTCCCTCACCTGAATTGGTTTCTGATACTAATGGTATCAATGCAAGTTTCTAATTTTCTGTCAGTTTATGCTGTGACGCTCAATCATCGTTTATTTAGCACCATTCTCAAAATGTTAAGGAACCTACGTGAATTTTACCTCAAATTCCGTACATAAATATTTTGACAGAGTACATAGTGTGTGTTTGGCGGAAGTAGTTGGTAGTTGTAGCTGGAAATTGGTAGCTGATAGTTGGAGCTAGAAGCTGTATATTTTATTTGTATATGTGTTTGGCAAAATAGCCGGCAGCTGGAGCTGAATAGTGTAAAATGACAAAAAAGGATAAATCATAAAAATATGAGGAATTGTAAAACAATTAAAAAGGGTATTTAGGTAATTGTATATAAAAAAGCTTCGAGCTAGTTTTAAAAGCTACTTCAAGAAGCTTTTTATAGTTTTAAAAGCTTTTCCATCCAAACAAGACTTATAGCTTTTCTTTTAAAACAAAAAACTATCAGCTCTAAAAAGCTGCGTATCGAATACACCCATAGCTGCTCTGAATCCATTCCAAGATATCCTAGTTGTAGGATGCTTGGAAAGTCTCAAGAGAGACCCGAGTATAATCCTTGCTGGGTAATCATCTTGGATGGCCGGAGGAAGTATAAGAAACGGCCACGGAAATGGTTAGACCACGTACATCAGAGCATAGCTCTACTCCCCTTGGGAACCTGCTTAAGTGGGAAATCCCTTTGAAGTACATAGCTGCTGTGAAGTTTGCCTCAAGTATTATATGTATAGTCAAAACACTATAAGAGTCGGTTTTTCTTCTCCTGGCCATGTGCAGGAAATGCTGAAGGATGTGGTGAGAACCAAGACTTACCAGAATGTCATCTACAAGAACAAATTTTTATTCAAGGACAAAATTGTTCTTGATGTCGGTGCTGGGACAGGAATACTATCCCTCTTCTGTGCAAAGGCTGGGGCAAAACATGTCTATGCTGTATGTATCTTGTTTCCCTCGTCATATTATTCGTATGAACATGCAAGTGTTTCTTTTTCTGTTGCACGAATCTTATCCTGCTGCTTATGTCAAAGGGTGTTTGGCATTGTGTTTTATGCGAAATTCCGAAATTATTTTATTATTGCATCTGCAAATGCAAGTTATCTAAAAACAGTGTTTGGCTAACCATTTGGAAAAAGCGATTTCATAGAGGGAAAACACATTTTTGAAAAAGAAGGCTGGGACCGGCTTGCTGAAATGCAAAATCATTGTTGCAAACGCAATCCGGAACACACTTTGGTTGTTTCTTATGAAAGTTTTAATATTTACATTACTTATTTTTCAGATCGAGTGCTCACAGATGGCTGACATGGCACAAGAAATCGTTAAAGCAAATGGCTTTTCAAGTGGTAATAGCATTTCTCAAAGTTAAAGGTTATCATATTTTTACTTTTGACTTCGTAAACTGATTCATTGTACTTTTACCTTTAATGTCACAGTTATAACTGTTTTAAAGGGCAAAGTTGAAGAAATTAACCTTCCGGTTCCTCAAGTGGATATTATTATTTCAGAATGGATGGGATACTTTTTATTATACGAGAACATGTTAAATACAGTTTTGTATGCTCGTGATAAGTGGCTGGTAAATTTCACCTCCTCTTTTACAAATAGTGAACCGGATACAAACTTTGGGTTTTCTAATTTAAGTTAAATTTTTTTATATATAATACGACTTCATTCTAGTTTGAAAAATGATTTTTTATTCTAAAAACACTCAATAGGTCAGCAATGGAATCGTGCTACCAGACAACGCATCTCTCCATCTGACAGCAATAGAGGATTCTGAGTACAAAGAGGACAAGATTGAATGTATTTACTTTTCTGATATCTGAACAAATGTACAAATGTTCTTCATTGTTGCTGAACTTGTTTGTTTTGTCACAGTTTGGAACAATGTATATGGATTTGACATGAGTTGCATCAGGAAGCAGTCCATGATGGAACCGCTTGTTGACACGGTTGACCAGAAGCAGATTGTTACAAATTGTCAGTTACTTAAGGTAACAAGATATTTATGTGCCCTGTGCCCCTGTCAAACTTCCGCTTCTGTTGAAATGAGGATATGGGTGTGTTAGGAGTTCTGTGTAACAGGTCAAACGCTCTATATTTTGCCTGAGTTGAAGTTGATCAGAGTCGGATTGTGTTGCAACAAAATATTTTTCTAAAATTTTGATCTTTTTGTATAAACAATAGTGTGTAAATATGTCAGCAGAGTTTTTGTTATTTTTTATTCTGAGTAAAATGATTTCTGAGGATTTATGCATTAAAATTCTATTGTGGGCTGTTTTTGACGTATTCGACCCATTTCTCTTATTTTCTTTTTCCCCCCTTTTCTAATGTTACCCATTTGACCCGTTAGTGATTCAACTTAACCCGAGATAACCTCTTCAATAGGATGGCTATTCCTGACACTAAACGAAACTGACATGAAAGTAAACGGGTCAACCCACCTAACCCATTTATAAAGGGCCCTGTGCAGGTTTGGTTCTGGGTAAAAGGGTCGACCTGACGACCCATTTACAACTGGCAACCCTTTACCTGACCAGCTCATTTACAACCCATTAAACCTACCAAACTGTTTGACCCGTTAGATAAACAGGTTATGCAGGCTGGTTGTTACCAACCCGCCAACCCGAAACCTATATGAATTGACACCCCTACTGCTCATTGCTTGTACAGACCATGAATATCTCCAAGATGACTTCTGGGGATGCATCCTTTACAGCCCCTTTCAAGCTTGTGGCTGAACGTGATGATTACATTCATGCTCTTGTAGCATACTTTGATGTCTCTTTTAGCGTGTGTCACAAAATGACTGGGTTCTCTACAGGTTAGTTTTTTTTCTTTCTATTTTCATTATTTATTAATATGGTTTGATCAATTTTTTGAATTTTGAGTATAGTAAGCCAAAGTCCCATGGAACTTTAATTTACTACAAGTGTTTTTGACTATTAATTGATGATCTAATAAAACATAATAAAATCAATAAATTGTAGCAATGACATGGCTTTTAGAGGTAGCGATGTGGGCTGGGTCGGGCAGGTTGGGCAAGTGGTCAAGATCATAATTATATACTACAGGTTTTAATAGCTTCCATTAGCGACCATTATGGATTCAAGGGATAATGCATACATCGGCCACCTATGTATTGAAAATTTTTCATCAAGACCAGCCACTATTAGAACTATCTTAAAGGCAACCCAAGTATCAATTTTAGTTTCATTCATACCAATTCCAATAAATAATAGAACTTGCCAGAGATTGATCATATAAAAATTGACAAAATACTGCTAAATTCAAATATGCTCATGAAGCTAATGATGTATATTTGAAAATCCATTTTGAGTTATACTTCTTGTGTGTATATTCATCGACTTTTTTGGATTAGATTTTAGCTGTAAATTTCTGAGTATTGTCATTTTACAAACTTCCATCAAGTTTTTAGACATAACTGGTATAAATGAAACTAAACCATTACTTGTGTGGCATCTTAAGTAATTTTGATAGATGTGTGGCATTGAGGAGAACTCTTAAATACTTGAACACATTATCCCTGAAATATACTTGGGACAACATTTGGCTCGTCTGACCATATTTTTTTTATCTAGATTTTATTATTAAATAAAAGAGATTTAATTTTTATGACGATGTTCCTCATAATTCAGGGCCAAGGTCAAAGAATACCCATTGGAAGCAAACAGTGTTATATCTCGAAGACGTGCTGACTATATGCCAAGGAGAGTTTGTTGTTGGAACGATGACAGTGACACAAAACAAGAAAAACCCTCGAGATGTTGACATCTCTCTCAAGTACTCGTTAAGTGGTCGTCGTTGCAATGTCTCGAGAACCCAGGAATACAAAATGCGTTGAAACGTTTGAGAGGTTCTCACAAGACGGAGAGTTTTTCTTTGGTTAAACCAGAGGGAATTTGGGGTCTTTTTGGTGAGTGTTTTTTAGCATACCCCAGTTCATGCATCAATTTTGTATCCCTAATGTTTTTTTAATTAATGAATTTATGTTGTTTTAATGACAAGTCACATAGTCGGTGGTTGGCGCTTTTTGGATCATCTGCTTAGGTTGTGAATTAGCTGAGTTACTCTTGAGCTGGGTTTGGCTCTTGTTTTTGTTTTAAAAAGGAGTCTTTACCGGTTTGGCTCTTTAGAATATTGATTTAAGGTCGGGGTAGATGAGCCATAAGCTGAGCTCAAGCATAGCTTGGAAGCATATTTTAATAAAAAGGAATAAACAAGCTAAGTTTAGCTCGAGTTCTTTAACTCAATGAGCCAAACTCGGGCTTCGTTGAGCCTGGATAGGCTAGTTTACACCCATTTAGCTCAAGCTCTTTTTGGCCCATTTGTCCTTGTGGAGTACCAAATGCCATTAGAGCATGGGGAGTGGTCACCTCTCATGTTTCATGCTTTACTGCCATATCAACACCCCATTTTTATTTCTTTGTGCTTAAACCTAAAAATAATCATGTTTCATATATTTTAAAAGTTTTTTTAAACGAACTCTCCTCTTTCTCTCTCACACGCTCTCTCTCTCTTGGTAAGAAAATGTTGAGAAACACAATTTTCGGTATTCTTAATGGGCAGGGGTGGTGTTTTGCTTGGTACTTAATGCCATATAGGTATTACCGAAGGAATACTGAATGTATTCCGGATGCTCTTAGATGAACACGCAACATATGCATTAAGTTCCAACAACCACCATAAGGAAGCAAGTCTCCTGTGTTTCCAGACTTTATCTTTGGTGGTTCTAAAACCCGACCCTGAACTTGAGTGATTGTTACTGATTAAAGAAGCTCATCACGATTTCATCCTATCTTGTCGACTTGTTTATGTCTAGATTTCTCAACAAGTGAAATACAGTGTAAATTTGATAGTGCCTTTGATGGTTTCCCCAATAATGTATATAGCTATAATACTCTAGTAATTTTTGTAAACCTTTTTTGGTTAATGAGATGTTTATTATAAAAATTGACATCATTATACATAAAACATAAATTCCATTGTCTTAATATAGTTTTTAAGACCGTTAGAATAACGTGATAAAACTGTATTGTTATAAGTACTGGAAGATCCAAATCTTATAACTTGAAGTAAAACCGGATATTCGGTGGGATGGGACGGATACCTAATAGGACGAAACCCGTCCTATTGTCAGGCCTTCTTTCAGACATTTGATCAAACAACTAATGTCCATCAACAAAGTTGGAAAATAAGATGCAAATTTGAGGTAAAATTGTCCATGAACAAAGTACCCGTATGCATGCGATTGTCGTCATTCTGATGAAACGCTAATCACCAACATATTTATATTTCATGAATGAGATGAAATGCGCCATTTTTATAGATAAGGAATGCCAAATTATAGAATTAAAACATGAGATTAAGAATAAATAATAGAAAAGGAGAGTATTGTATTATGTTACTTTATTGTTAGAGCACTCGCAATCGGCGGCTATCACGAGCACAAATTCATGTTCCACGAGTCTCCTCCTCGTTACGCACCATTGCTCGAGCTCGTCCTTGGCTCGTGAAAGGCATCCTCGTCATGGTGGTAATGAGCCGCACCCTTCGTTATCTATTTTTTTAACAAATAAAATTTGAGATAAATATATATACAAAACAATTATGTGGAGTCTAGTGATGACAGTGATAGCCGATAGACTGCTGGTGATTAATAATGAGTTAGTGATGCTACGTTGTGGTTAGTGATGATAGTGATAACAACTATGACTACATGTGCTCTTAGAGAGGTGGATATATGGTTATCATTCTATCTCACCACGTTAATGGCCATATTGAACTGTCTCTGTCACTTTCATCTTTCTACCCTAATAAAACCTTTGTAGTGGTCTTCTTTCTACCATACTATTCCTTTTTAATTAATAAAAAGAAAAAGAATGATGTAAGAGGGTATCACATCTTCCGCCGGACTCACTATCTTAGGCCTCCCACCCTTCAGCACCGATGAGGCTTGGGGCGGTGTAGCCACCTCCCTGCCACCCCAATCCAACTCTACCCCAATCCAACTTTACCCCAAACCATACCGACCATCCTTAGAGCATTTATAATCATCACTTTATATATTGAAAAAATAAATATGAAATCTTTTCTAACTTTTAGGAGCACTTTATAAGAGTTTTAAAAATATACTAAATATTGTAGTTTAAATTATTACGACCTTAAGGCTTAAGATTATATAAGGTGTTGTGTGATATCTTATGCATGTACAAAGTTCTTAGATCACATATTTTATATTTAAAAAAGATAAAATAATTAACAGTTATCATAGCATACACAAACTTTTTAAATACAAAACAGAGTAAATAGTAATGAAAAATGATCCATGCAGCTAAATCAGCTAACTTAGGTATGTTGTATTCATAGATCATTTAAATCATTAAACAGTTAAATAGCATAAAGACCCTTTGTTTACAAGAGATAAGGTATATGCTTTTGTCAATACTTATCATAGTGTTTTCACGTTCACAAACACTTTAAAAGAGGGGTATGTTAGGTATTTCATAATATACTCATTTTAAGCATGGAAACACCCATAATAGATGGTTTTAGCTACATACGTCTTTTTCTCTTGTTTAAACTCTTTGTAAATACAAGATCACATAACTTAGCTGATATAAGTTGTATGTATCATTTTCCGAATAGTAAAGGGTCGATAATAGTTTAACCATCAAAGTTTGCTTTCAATTTCAGTTTAAACATCAAAGTTTTTTTTAAACGATTTTACAATAAAGTCTTCAATTTGTTATAATTCAAACCTCAAAGTTTGCCTTTTCAAATGGTTTAAACCTTGAAGTTTTGTTAAAAAAACTGATTAATCACTTAAGTTTTGTATGGTTTTCCATTTTATCCTTTCTACTTGATTATGCATTTTAGTTTTATTAAAAACTTAACAAAACTTTGAGGGTTAAACTATTTTTTAACAAAAGTTTAAAGGTTAAATTGTTTGGAGAAAACTTTAAAATTTAAAAAAAAGAAGATATAACATTAAAGATTAAATTACAATAAATTTAATTTTTTTGATAAAGTCGTTTAAAAAAAATATTTAATGATTAAACCCATTATTTACGGGAAATATAGAATAGCTATGTTGTGACGACTGGGAATGAAAACATGTAAAAAGTTACATTCGGTTGCTCAATGCACCTAGACGTCACCGGTGACCGGCGAGATTAAAATGCTTGCTCAAGCCAGCCGGAGAACTCCGACCAACTCCGACGATGGAGGTTAAGACGTTAACTTTTGCGCAAGTAATTCATTCATTTTTCACAAATTTATTCGTATTCCAGTTCAAAATTAGAGAGAGAATGAGAAAATAAACAGATTTATGGAGAGAAAAATGGAGACGGGAGAAAAAATCGCGTCAAATATAATCCACAAATGCTTATTACTTATAAGATTGTTAAGGGTTTTGGAGAGAGAAAATTATCCCCAAACACAAGGACGAAAGTAGAGAGAGAGAAAAAAAAAGAAAGAGGAAGGGTTTCTTTGGCTTCCGTCGGACACAGAATCCGCCGGCCATGGCTGTTTCCCGTCATTCCATTTCCGTCGATTTGCCGTCGATCCATATTGGCGGGAAGGTATGTTTTGCGTTATCAGTCTATTTCATTTAACTTCTCTGAAATTTCTAATTCATTATTTTAAATTTGTGTCCTGAATTTATAGTTGCAAATATCAACACAAGCATTTACCAATTTATGGGTAAATTACATAAAATGACATCTTATTTTTGTATTTTTAATTTATCTTATTTTTGTTTTATTTTTACCTTTATATTTGTTTAATAATATTTAATAGGTTCAATGTATGTGTAATGTGATGTATATTTTATTCAGTTAAAATTTAAATCCTCTTTCTTCTTTTTTTGGCACAAATTTCATGCTAATTTGGATATTGTAAGTACTCTATCTTTGTTAGATGCAATATTAGTTATATATGTTGTGTAATTTTGTGAATAAAAAGTTTCTAGGGATACCTCTTATCTCTACATTGAAACTCTGTTTATAGACATACAAAAATACATGGAAAACTCTAGTGGACTGTAGTTTATACAATTGGGATGGACCAGCTATACTGATAATATTCTAACAAGTTGGATAACCATTTACATTACCCATTTTGTGTTCTTGACTATGTATTTGGAAATAGTCAAACATGCCATTTGACCTAATATCTAATTCAATTTGTGTGCATTTGAAAGTGAACAATTTTTGCAGACATTTCATACCCATTTGATATCTATGTACAAGATTTCAGGTGGCTGTGAACCATTAAATTTATAAAAAAGCATAATTTTATTTGTAATAAATTTGAAAGTTAAGTTATATAAAGAGTTGACATGATGAGCCCAGGACATATATTTTCTGGATCCACCACTGGTTTATGAATTCACTTGGCAAATTCTAGATAAACCATTTCAGTTCTTGGAATATTTTGTTTTGAAAATTTTCGTTTGTATCCGCTTTCAAGTTTCAACATATGTCTAATATGATATTGTTATTTTCGTTTCCAAAAATCTGAACACAGGAACATATCATTCAGACTGGCTGCGGTTCTGTGTCTGTTACTGTGTATGGAGATCAAGAAAAGCCACCATTGATTACTTATCCTGATTTAGCTCTAAACCGTAAGCAACTCTCAATCTTCTTTTTTTAACATAATGTTTTGTTGTCGGTTTTATTGTGATTTTTGTGGAGTATTGCACAAAAATGTTTTAAACGTTGATGAGTCGTGTAATTCAATGTATCGTACTTCAAAACTTCCTTTCCCATGTAGCAAATTTTCAAAACTTTATTTTGTACGCATCGAGTGACCTGAAACTAGTTGATTACTTAATCTACACGCCTGGGTATGTACAGAAAGAAAGTTTTGAAAGTTTGTAATATGGAAAAGAAAATTTTGAAGTACGATACATACAATTACAATGGGGTTAAAGTTGGATACCTTAATTTTAGTGCTTTTTTCCTTTTTTTGAGCTGAAAATACTCACAATACTCTCGTCATGTTGCGACTTGAACCCACAACCTTTTAGTTGGTGGCTCCCCTTGGTACTACTAGGCTAAAGGCCCTTTTGACTTTGTTTTAGTAATTATTTCTGTTTTGCGCACATGATTGGCAGATATATCGTGTTTCCAAGGACTCTTCATATCTCCTGAATCAGCTTCCTTGCTACTCCATAACTTCTGCATTTATCACATAAGTCCGCCTGGTCACGAGGTTTGTTAATTTCTTGACGTATTTGTTTGAGACTACGAAGCACCAATCTTGGAGAGTGTTTGGAAATGTGTTTTGAAAGTGATTATGTGATGCTCAATAACTGAAATTAGTATCAGATGGTAGAAAGAGTTTTTGAATGTGTTCTACTGTTTCAACTTTCAAGTTGGTATGAATAATAAAAATGTCAAATACTCAAATAAAACTATGAAAGTGGTAAATAGTTATTTTGTTTTATCGTTAGATAATCACTTTTTTTCAGCTAGTGTGAATATGATTATTCAAAGATAGTCCACTTGCCCCCATAAGGGAGGTCAAAGAGATCAAATCTTGGGGGCTTCAATCAAGGGCTGGTCAGGCGGTTGTTTCAGAAATGGACAAGGGTAACACTGGTTAGAGCGCTTACATCAAAGCCAAAGGCTCGCACCCCAGTGGGAACTTGAACAGGGAAAATCCTCTTTTAATAAAATAAAGATTATTTAACCCCGGAATGAATAGATAATCAAAAGCATAATCTGTTTATCAAAATGTTAATAACTGATTATTTCGACTTCAAGTCACCATAATAGGATCGTCAGTTCCAAAAGACAAATCCAAACACTACCTTATTGTGCCATATCCACATCGGGTGCTTCATAGGTTTTAGATGATGTTTATTTACATTTTAACACAATATTTTCTTCTGGGACTTGCACAAGAGTTGTTGCAGTTAGGAGCTGCATCGATTTGTAAGAATGACCCTGTTCCTTCCATTGAGGAACTTAGTGATCAAATTCTTGTGGTCCTCAACTATTTTAGGTAATCATGATGCTAAATATTGGTGCTTGTAGTTAAATTTATATGTAAAGCAAACTGTTTTAGCAAGTAGATTATCTTGCAGATAAGCAGTGGGACCATGGTCCCTCTGGTACAAAGTGTCTTGAACTACGAGTTGTGAGTTCGAGACTTTTCGCTAACTCAATTATGTATTTTGAATGTATAATTGAAGTTATGGATTATATCATGTTAATTTCAAACGTTGAGATAAATGAAGGCTAACTTAAAATATGATCATAAATTACGATGTCGGTCTTGGGATAAAGTTAACAGTGTGTACTTGAAATCTACAGGCTTGGTTCAGTGATGTGTATGGGGGCAATGGCGGGTGCCTACGTCCTTACACTATTTGCGGTATTATTCTCTTGTTAAGTTATAATCTTTAAACTGATTTCCTTCTATCATGATCAACCTGTTACGGTTTTTTGTGTCTTTCTCAGATAAAGTACAGTGAAAGAGTTACCGGTTTGATACTTATTTCTCCTCTATGCCGAGCAGCTTCTTGGAATGAATGGTTTTACAATAAGGTTAGTTGTTTCATTTCTTGTTTCGCACGTAATATAAAAGAAATAGAATATTGTGACTTCAATTCACAACATGAATAAATTAGAGGTGACAATTTTGGTTTGTAGTTCATGTCGAAATTGCTCTATTACTATGGTATTTGCGACTTGTTGAAGGAGTTATTGATTCACAGATACTTCAGTAAGGTATATTCCGACTTCTTGTCTTCATAAAGTTTTCCCTCTAGGGGGTGTTTGTTTTAGCTTATTAAGGGCTTATAAGACCAGAATATTGATATGAATCAAACTGGAAATCAGAAAGAAAGATGAAAAGATAGAATAATCGACTTTTCAGAGGTTCTCCTATACAGGGGCGGACCCAGGATTTGAAATGGATGGTAGCACCGGACCTAAAATTTGAAATGGATGGTAGCACCATCT
>JAUEJL010083117.1:0-15045 GCA_032274825.1 Drosophyllum lusitanicum
GGACCCCCGTACCGTATTCCCGATACTAACTTAGTTTATTCGAGTGTGCACTCCGCACCTCCAAACCCGAATTATAACTAAATCTAGAATCGGCTAGTCACAAGTCAATCCCGATTATACTAAATGGCTTGATGACACTAAAATCACCAACACCTACGTAATAATAACCTCCTCTTCATAGAAATTTCAAGCAAACAACTTACGTACGTACAGTTGTTGCTTGAATTAACATTCCAATGGACATAAACGCGATGCATATGAAAGTTCTAGCCTCTACGAAATTTCGGCAAATGGTTTGAAAATATGTAGTAACTAGTAGACAGGACCGTGTGAACACATGGTTTCATTGTTGATCCAAATACAACATATATTGAATGCAAACTATAAAGAAAAGATCAATATTAAGATCAACAATCTTCACTCTTCTATACTTCAAAAAATACATTTGAACTCCAATTCTAGGTGTTTTGATGATTTAAATGTGATACTACCTTTTTTGAACTCCAATTATAATCTTTCAAGAAATACAAATCTTATGAACCAAACGCCCCCCTAGGATGAAGTTAATTAGTAACAACAAGGGCCAACTTAAAGAGTACTAAATTCCACAATTCAATCACTAAACTTGCATTAGAACTCTTATAAAAGGTACCTTTGTTAAGCTTTTTGAAGGTATCTTGCCAGAGGTTGATGTGCTTTTCTTGCTTGAGCTCTTACGCCTTTTGCCTTTGCTCGACTGAATAACATAAGATTTGAAGGGTAAGTCATAACAACAATAAATAAAATGGCAACAATAGCAGCTGAAATGAAAACCTGTTCTCTCTCTGCAAGCAACTTAGTGGTAGTGACACAAGGAGCCAATATATAATCTATTAGCATAAGCTGAATGTGAGTATTTGAGTTACAAGTCAATGTATATTATACAAACTTTGAGCCAATAATTTTTTAAAAATGAAAATAAATAAATTCATAGATCAGGCTCCACAATACAACAGAAGAAGGTTGAAGTACAATACTTTCACACTATCCTTAGTTCACTCTTTGAAAAAGAGCTATCTCATATTCATGTAATGCTCCAAACAGCACATACTGAAATAAAAATATATGCAGTTAAATTGGTTCAAAGGGTAGCTTAGAAGTCAAAAGTGGAAATTTAGAGCACTCAAATTCTGATAACAGTGGGAAAAAATCCACAGCAAACCAACACCATCCAGTTTGTGTTTGTTTTCAGATATGCACTATAATTTAAATTTCAGCAACAATGAATGGTGATGATGAATTGCCCATATCCTGTGTAGCAGCAATTCTTACTTTGAACCGCCATATAATCATGAGAGAAACCCGTTCAATTCATAGGTGGTATGCGTGTGATTGAAGTAAGTGAATTCTATAATATGTTAAACCTTGTAAAAGTATTTCTTGCGGAGTTTAATGGTTGTACATATGCATTTCTTAACCCTAATCTTTTACTGTGCGAGAGTTTCTTTATTGTCCTAATTTAATGTTAAGAGCTTCGGTTATAGTTGAAATCATTGTGAGTTTGAGACCTGATTGTTAAATACATTCATAATAGTTAGAATGTATTTAACAATCAGGTCTAGAACTGAAAACGATTCCAACTGGATCTGAAGTTCATAACATTAAATTCTTCGGATAGGACCATATATAAAGAAACAATCAGGCAGCTAAAGATTTGGGTTAAGAGATGCATACGTACAACCATTAAACTCCGCAAGAAATGCTTTTACAAGGTTCAAACATGTTATAGCATTCACGCGCTTTGATCACATGCATACCACCTATGGAGATTTAAACCAAACGTAATAAGGAACAAAAAAGTAAACTTAATCAACTCGCCTATATCAAATCAACAATTGAACGGGTTTCTCTCATGATTATACGAAGGTTTAGAATAAGAATTGCTGCTACACAGGATATGGGCAATTCATCATCACCATTCCTTGATAAAATTCAAATTATACTGCACATGTGAAAACAACCCAAATTAAAAGGATGATATTGGTTTATACTTTGTTTTCCCATTGACTGTTTATAGAATGGTATTGGTTTATACTTTGTTTCCACTTTTGACTGTTAAGCTACCCTTTGAACCAATTTAACTGCAATATAATTCAAAATTAACTTTCTTAATCCCAAGGAACTTCCATTAAATGTCTTGAGAAATTTTATTATAAAACATACTGTTCACATTGAGGAGATAATTTGCACACAACAAAGATTTGCCATACATAACAAGATGTATGCGTTTGGACAATAAATACCCTTAAACATGTGGATAGGAAAAATAGTTCAAAACTTTGTAAAGGCAAAAATGTTATGATTATTGTGTTTTGTTAATATTTGTTGTATGCAAATCATTTCCCTTCGTTGTCGTATATGGAGTTTCTCAGCCATCTAAAACTAAAAACATATTTCAAAGGGGGATTTTGTTTTATGTAAAAACTAAAAACCTTCAATTTTTAAACCTAAGTCATACATATTGTAAAAATAGAGTATAAAACAACTTTTTCTTCTACTTAGGCCTTGCTAGCTCATCTTAAAAACCAAGATTCTGGTGGATTGTAAGTTTCTAAGAAACAATGTTCCAAGGCCTTTGATGGCACAACACAAATGGAGAAAACTATCCCAAACATCTTAATGATCACATAATATGGTGTGGCAAGAAAGTTTCTTGCTTAAGCAGGCATGGTACTAAGTACTAACTAAATCTTAATCAAGTAAATGAGGGGTAATTCTAGTGGTGTTTTCTTCACCAAATCCAGTTCAAGTTTCTCAATAGTGTGTAGAATATGAATGTAACATTACAAAATTGACTTTGGTGACAATTATGAACATAGGTTAGCTAAGTGAAATATAAAAAGGCATTTAGTGATTTCAATAACTTAAGTCAAAAAAAGCCCCAATTAATTAACACATAGTCTATGTCAATGAAGTAATGAAGAAAGGAAACTCTAACTAACAAAAATAGGAAATAAATACTAGCTTAACTCTCATAAAGTAGTTCGGTCAAAATAACACGATTTTAGTAAGTTTAATGAGCAGATATATAATTATACCATCATGAAAAGTATATTTATATTCTATATGAAAAGACCTTACGTTACATAAATAATTAGATTGTATACATTAGAGCATAGCTTGCACATAAACTCCACCGCAAAGAGTAAGAAAAATAAAAAAAAAGATTACTTAAAATTGAAAAGGGTGCTACTATTAAGCCCACAAACCCAAATGTCAAATCAAAAGAGTTCAATTTTCAAAGTACATTTTTCACTCATACATACCAAATCAAGAGTGCTACATAATTAATTTAATCAAGAGTACCCTGTTGAAATAGGTTTGTTAAAGACGCAGGGATACGATGTTTGTATTGTTGTAAGAATATTCAGCATATCAATCTCTTAGCTAACCTTCACTTTTTCACTCACTAAAATAATCACACACAAGATATTTTATTTTCTTCAATTTATTTTACAGACCACTGCTTTACTGCTTGCTCATCTCTCTACACAGTAATTGGTGTTTCATCTCTGAATTTGTTGTTGAATCTCCAATCGGTGTTCATGATTCTGAAGCACGTCAGTCGATTGTATCTTGTATTTTCTTTTTTCTTTCCCTTCTTTCTTAATCGGGATTTGAATCCATAAAATATTGTTGGAATCCATCCAAGTTTGTCTCTATAATCTCCTTGGGGATTACTTATCGGATCGACATCCAAATTGTGTATAAACGTATATAATCTGATCATACCAATAATCATCTTCATTGATTTCTGCTGCTGTTTCTAGTGTGTGTGTTCTTGGTGTTTGTGTGTGTAAGAGAGATGGGAGTATGTGGATCGAAAGCAAAAGGGTGCGTTCGTGTAGGGTTAGGTCATAAGAAACACGGAGATGTTCCGGATGGTGAAATAACATCAAGAGTTAACGCAAGAACACATGGAAGAAAACGAAGAAGACGAATCGGTAAGAAATTGAAATCTGATGCTGCTAATCGGTATTCTTATCGGAACAAAATTGATCCTTCTGCTGGTGCATCGAATTCCATGGATCATCGCTCTTACCGTAATCCCACATTTCAAGGTATTCATTCACACCCTCAATTTCTTCCATTTTCTCACTTTATTACCTGCATATTCAATTTAGAAATTAGGGCTTTCTTGTTAATCAACTACTTCTTGTTTTTGTTAGTCAAGTGTACTATTATATTTGTAGAACTTAAATCTTTTCACTGATGCTACCTTCTGGTCATGAATGTATTTTTTAGACTAGCATGTAAAACTAAAATTCAGGCCTATCTACTGCATTATGATGAAATCATAGTTATCATAATGCTTCAAACCACCACTGCTTGATTGCAACCTAATGACAAATTGGAGCCCTGCTGTGTGTACTTGAGTTCAAGTAGCTGACTAGCTGTAATCATGTTCCATTAGATAAAGTAACAAACAAGGTTGGAATAGTTTTCTAATGGACACAATATGTAAAACTAAGCTCTGAATTTAATTTCGAAGATAAGTAATATATTTCTTTTTAACTATGTGGCCTTACTAGGGAATTCAGATACCTGGTATGATACTCCAGTTGGGATCGATTCAGATGGTGACGAAGATTTCTACAGCACTCAAGATGGTATGGACTTTCTTTTAGTTATATAATTTTTAACAGTCCTTTAAATGATCAATCTTGTCTATCTTTAAGATCAGAATTGATATGTATCTTGTTACAAACTACCAAAATCTTTCATCTTTTTCTATTTATTTCAAACTACAAGATAAAAATCAAATCTTGTTCCAAAAAATCAAATGATTCGTATCAAAATCACATTGACTTTAAGGTTTTTCTGCCTCATACTTGACATGTGTCTCTCTTAGGTCTAAATTGTGTAGTTTACTCACAATGCTAATTTGCTTCTTATTTTTCACACAGATAACATATCTCAAACAGGTTCCATTAGTGCATCAGTAACACCAAGATTTTCTGATAATGCCAATGGTGCTACCTTCTCTACCTCTAACTCACTAATAAAACCAAGTGAAGCACCACCATCTTCCATAGATGGAGCTGCTTCTGTATACAATGTTGATGGATCTAACAATATGGGAATTCTACAAAATAATTGCCTCCCGTGTCTTAATTGCACCACCTCCACAGACGTAAAGAGTAAATCACCATGCTCAAGTCCTCCAAGTGCAAAGAAGAAAGTCACTTCTATGCTTTCATTTAACTCCTTTAAGTGGAGAGAAGGTCAATCCAATCTTTCCATATGTAAGTAACACTCATATTTTCAGATTGATTGTAAATTTTTGTTTAGGGGTGAAAAATTATTTGATTTATGATTTTATACTACTAGAAGTCATAAGTAACACCTGCTGGTTTCTCCCTGGTTTGCTGCTTTTTTTTCATGGCAGCCGAAAAGATTTTTTTAATCTCATTGCTTTGTGTTTCAGTTTCCCCCAAAGCCGTGCTTCAAAGACCAAAAGCTGGGTCTCAAGTGCCATGTTGTCCCATTGACAAGAAAATGTCTGATTGCTGGTCTCCACTTGAGCCGAGTGCGTTTAAAATCAGGGGACATAATTATTTAAGGTATATGAATATGATTACAAAAATATTATATACATAATTATCTAATTTCTAGAATAAGAAATGTAAAAGGCTTTGTAAGCATTTGAATACCTTTTGAGCATCCTTTCTTTAAGCCTTGAACCTGTTTGACCCTCTTGACCTGTTAGAAGTAATAAAATTCAAAATGTCCCATTTATAGATATATAGGTTGAATTGGCTCTTCTTTTCTTTGTACAGTTTTTAGGGGCAATTTCGTCTTAACATTACTAGTTTTCGTTAAGTTCATATATGTGATACTTGTTGAGTATGGAGCCCGATTTTTCGGACTGTTAACCATTACGAATTTGCAGATCCAACTAAAGATGATTGATCTTAAATGACACCCTTCACCTTATTAGTAAGAAAGCACCTAGGATAGGTAGGGAAGTTTAGCCGTCTGCTTTTCCTTTAATAATAAAGGCAGTCTTTTTCAAGATCCGGCGAACTGTTGTCTAAAAAACTGCTCATCAATGTTATTTGAACTTTTTTTAATAAAATATATTATTGTTTGATTGTTGATTCTTAGTATGCTGCTCCTGTTTATTTGGCAGAGATAAAAAGAAAGAGAATGCTTCAAATCAAGCTGCTTTCTATCCTATTGGTGTTGATGTTTTCTTATCCCCTCGTAAAATTGATCATATTGCACGTCTTCTTGAACTTCCAACCATTGAATCATCTGGAAAAGTCCCTCCATTACTTGTTGTAAATCTTCAGGTACACCCCTCTGGTATCTGTTCTGCTTTGATGATTTGAATGTCATACTGATTGACCAACTTTTACCTTAAATGCGTTGAAATTGCCCCTTACTATCTGCTAGCAGTAAAAACCAAAAAAAATTAACCTAAATCGGTGAATTTCCTAATACCAGTTGTCTCTCACTTTGATCAGATACCTCTGTATCCACCTGCACTATTTCAACATGAATATGATGGAGAAGGAATGAGCTTTGTTTTTTACTTCAAACTCTCTGAAAACTATGATGAACTCCCACTTCATTTTCAAGAGAATATCAGGGTATGATTTTCGTATTGTTTGTCTATCTTATTTTGTATATTTCAAGTTTTACAACAGAATGCTGAATTGATCTGTAATAAGCAGAAAATGATTGATGATGAGGTGGAAAGGGTTAGAGGTTTTCCAGTAGATTCAATTGCACCATGCAGAGAAAGATTAAAGATCTTGGGTCGAGTGACTAACTTAGAGGATCTTCAGTTAAGTGCAGCTGAAAGGAAGCTGATGAACGCTTACAACGAGAAGCCTGTCCTTTCACGCCCTCAACATGAATTTTACCTGGTAAATATTAAAAATCAGTTTTTGAACATAAATAATATCTTAAAGATTATCATAAAGAATCTCGACCCTGTTAGGATCGATGATCGATTGTTGAAACTGTGACAGGGAGAAAACTACTTTGAGATTGATTTGGACATGCATAGATTTAGTTACATTTCTAGAAAAGGTTTTGGAGCATTTCAAGAGCGATTGAAGCATTGTACACTTGATTTCGGACTCACGATCCAGGTTGGTATTACTATCCGAAAAGATTATCTATGTTGCTTCTTTTAGCCTAAAATCACAATTTGAACCTTAATACAGGGCAACAAGGCTGAAGAACTGCCAGAATGCATTTTATGTTGTCTCCATCTGAAGGAAATTAATTACAATAATTACAACCTCCTTGGACATCAGATTTGATTACTTTTTGGCCCATGGATTTTATTTTCTTTTTCTTTTTATTTTTATTTTGGGGGTATCCATGATATGGTAATTCAAGAATAGATAACGAAATAAATTTGATACAGAAAATGTTGTACAGATTCTAAAACTATATTTGGAACGTAATTGATGAATAAGGTTGCTCAAGCTTTCTTTGTTTTGGGGGTATTCATGCTAACCATAATATAATAATTTCATTAATATTCAAAAGTTTTTATCAACATCATTATACATTTAGCTTGGTTTATGTTGTTTTCCCTAAGGAAAAATGACTAACTTTCTCGGTTATCTCAAAGTAAGTACTTTACTTTTTTACCTGTATGTTAATTATTATACTATAATATTTATATTAAGTATTATATTATATTTGGGAAAGTAACTCTATTAGTTACCAACTTTTATATATTTACCCTGCTACTTGTTTCCATTACATATTAAGTATCATACCACTTACAATATTTTAATATCTTCCCTCGAACTTTTATATTATCTCTAATATAAAAAACTATGATAACTACAAACTTCATAAATAATTACGTAACCCGAATGAATTGACATTAGTCTCTAGATATTCATTTTTTTCGTCAACTCAACATCCAGATCTCTGCTTGTTCACAAAGGGAACTTTTTTTAAATGCTCTAAAAATTGGCGACCCGAAATCATTACCAAACCTGATTTTTTTTCCAATAAACTAAACAAAAGTCCTAAATCAACAAATTGTTGTCATGATCGACAAATCTTTGTCTCCACCTCTTCACAAAGGAAAGTTTATTAAATGTTATGTAAAAAGTTTTAAATCAACAACTGTCACAACAATTTAGGGTTTTCTTAAGTTTATTAAAGGAAAAACATTAAAACCAGGTTTGGTAATGATTTCAGATCATCGTTCAACCGGATCAAATTCATTTTTCGGACATGTTCAGACCTTTATCTACCCTTTCTCCAAACTAGTTCCCGTTACAACCGGCTAGGTCAACTCAGTTTTTATGGCAATATAAAAAACTTTCCCGGGTGAAAAAGTGTGGACCTTAAAGTGTTAAGGTGTCAAACAAAAGATGTTGGAGACTACATGTTAAGCAATTTTAGTCACATAGTTACTTATCAAGTTTCTTGTTATTATATTCTTTATTTAAGAAATAATATAGAAGTTAGGGAAAATATTAGAAAGTTATAAAAAGTATAATATCTAATGTATAATATAAAAAAGTAGAGGACTTACTTTAGAAAAAATATAAAAGTTGAGAACTAGTGGAGTTACTTTTCCAATAATATAATATAATATAATACTTGAAATATAGAGTAAAAAAATAAAGTACTTAATTTGAGAAAAATATAAAAATTAAGAACTAATTGAATCATTTTTCCTTTTTGATAAAAAAGAATCTATCAAATATTATGAAATGGTATAATACCTTTTTATTTATAACTATCATCACACGTAAAGTTGTGATAATACCGACAAAAATATGATATGATTTAATTGGCAAAGAGTCGGATGCTTTCATCAATACAAAGAAGCAACAAGAAGAGTGATGATTTATATACAACTTTTTGATATACACAATAATTATGATATTTACAACCCTACTAATCCACTATCTATTATTCTTATCCATAAATTCAAGGGTATAATGGTCAAAACAACCACCATTTGTTGTGTATGATAAAGTTTTTGTGCACAAATAATCACCAATGTTGTACAAGGTGTTAGCTATTTCCCCATAGAACTCCGAGAAGAGGTCCAGAAAATCCCAACGACTAAAACCCTCCCCATTCTTAGTTATACTAATATTAGAGCGCACAAAGTAGCGTCCATAACGAGTGTCATGCCCACCTGAAGAACTTGTCATCCTCGTGTTACTGCAGGGGTTCATGACTAGTTCATCATTTCATTAAAATGTATTTCAAAGAGCTTAAAGTAAAAACCAAAGCTCGTTTCTTCTCCATCATATTAATGCTGGAATTGTGCTAGGTGCATAGTGGATACAGAAGAAATTCACTAATTTAGGTTACATTTGTTTATTGCTAGCAGATAACCGGCAATTTCAACACATACAAGTTAATCAAGGGCACAATGCTTCAATAGATCTTGAAATGCTTCAAAACCTTTTCTAGAAATGTAACTAAATCTACGCATGTCCAAATCAATCTCAAAATACTTTTCACCCTTTCACAGTTTCAACAATCGGTCATCAATCCTATTAGGGTTGAAACTCTTTCTGAAATTCTTTAAGATGATAATTCAATGTTCAAAAACTGGTTTTCAATATTTACCAGGTAAAACTCATGTAAAGGGCGTGAAAGGACAGACTTCTTGTTGCAAGTGTTCATCAGCTTCCTTTGAGCTGCACTTAACTAAAGATCCTCTAAATTTGTCACTCGGCCTAAGATCTTTGATCTTTCTCTGCATGGTGCAACCGAATCTACCGGAAAACCTCTAACTCTTTCCACCTCATCATCAATCATTTTCTGCTTATTACGTATCAAATCAGCATCCTGTAGTAAGACTTGAAATATATAAACAAGTTAGACAAACAATATGAAAATCATAGCCTGATATGTTCTTGAAAATGAAGTGGAAGTTCATTGTAGTTTTCAAGAGTTTGAAGTAAAAAACAAAGGTCATTCCTTCTCCGTCATATTCATGTTGGAATAGTGCAGGTAGATACAGAGGTATCTGATCAAAGAGATAGTCAGCTGGTATTAGGAAATTCACCCGTTTAAGTTAATTTTTTTTTTAATTTTTTGCTGATAGCAGATAAGAAGGGGCAATTTCAACACATTCAAGATAAACGTTGGCCAATTCAGGCTCCCCATCCCCTTAAAAAATAGAAAAAAATGCAGTATGACATTCAAATAATCAAAGCAGTACATAAATCAGAGGGGTGCACCTGAAGATTTACGACAAGTAATGGAGGGACTTTTCTAGATGATTCAATAGTTGGATGTTCAAGAAGACGTGCAATATGGTCATTTTTACGACAGGATAAGAAAACATCATCAGCAATAGGATAGAAAGCAGCTTGATTTGAAGCGTTCTCTTTCTTTTTATTTATTTTTCATATAAACAGGAGCAGCATGCTATTAGGATCAACAATCACAGAATAATATTTTTAATAAAAAAGATTCAGAAAAGGTATCCCCATGGTTGAGCAATTTGTTTAGATAGAAGTTTGTCAAATCTTGAAAAATACCACCTTTATTAATAAAGGAAAATCAGTCTACAAAAATTGCCTACCTTTCCTAGGTGCTTTCATACTAATAAGGTGAAGGGTGTCGTTTAAGATCGATAATCATAATTCATTAGTTGGGTCTGCAAATTCGTAAACTAGTTAACGGTCCAAATCAGGCTCCATAATCGACAAGCATGAAGCATCACATACATGAACTCCTTAATGAAAACTAGTAATGTTAAGACAATAGTGCAAAACTTCAAAAAAATTGTACAAAGAAAAGAAGAGCCGATTCAACCTAATACTTTGTCGACCCATTTTTCAGAGAAAAAAATCGAGCTGTGTTTTCGGTCAAAAAACTTAATTTTTAGTTCGATATTCATATCGACTTATTAAATTGCATGAAAACTTTCTTGTATTAATTTTAACAAACGTGTATAACCCATCTTAATTGTCTAATTATTCACGTTAGCAAGCATAAAAAATCAAAACTATAAAACCAATAAAATAGTCTAAAACACAAATGAGTGCTGCTACTTTAATGATGCTTACGAAAATTAAAGTGCGCAACTATTCAACTTCTACCTACGTGAGCATATTACCTTTTGGAGAGGTTGAGCCGTTGAGGATGGTGAGCAACTATGGAGAGGCTGAAGATGGTGTGCGATAGCCGACAATAGATCAAGGTCAAATTCTGTTCAAATAAGCGAATTATGATCAAGATTGGTCGATTGCAATCGTACTTGAGTCCAAATAAGTCAATCATTATCAATATTGATCAATCAAAGTCACACTCGATTCAAATAGATTAATCATGGTTAACATTGATTCTACTTGCGCAAATAAGTTTTACTCTATTTATAAAAGGGAATCATGGTCAATATAGATCAATCAATACCATATTTGGTCAAAATAATGAATCAAAGTGAACATTGGTTAATCAAAGTTGTAGTTTTAAACTAATAAGCTATAAGCTAATCTAAATACCATATCAGCTAATAAGCTTAAGCCTAAAATAATAAGCTAACCCAAATACCCCCTAAGATATAATCGACTAACATCCGTCACCCGTGTGAACATGCGCTTTGTTTGAATTTTTCTATTTTCATTCATTGATCAAGATGTGTTGTAGCGAGTTCAAGAAAACTGTATTTTTTAGAAAATCTCAATGAAAAGCTTCTCATGCAGCATAATACGGTCGACCAAAAAAAGGCTAAATAGTAACCGTAAAGAAATAACAAATATTACAACGAACCATTAACGTAAAATCTTTTATTATCGATCTTTTAAGTCGAAGATATTCCTTGAGAATTCGTTCCTTGTCAGTCCAGGGCCAATCATTTTTGGGCCATTAGGCAGAAATTTAAAAAGGGCCGATAATGTAAATTGTTTTTCTGAAGAAGTAAGATCTACATAGAACATATATATCCCTAAATGAATAAAAAACCAAAATGAAGCAATTATGCAAATAAACAGAAAGAGAATTACAGGGTTACAAACAAATTCAAAAATCAAAGTCAAATTCACATTTCACAAGATCCACAAATAAACAGAATGTGAATTTAGCACTTCATTAATAGTCTAGTAGAAGCATATAACAATGTGACTGAATTATTGAAAGAGATTAACAAATTACTAACAACAAACAAATCCACAAATAAATCAAACTCACAGATTCACTAATCACAGTCAAATTACTGATTAAATACGTAATTAGGCAAATAAACAGAAAGAGAATTAAAGAATTAAATGAACTTGTACTCCTGATGGCTTGGACTAGTCGATGAATTCGGTAATTGCTAGTCCGTTAGTGACTTGAGATGGCCAAAGAAAGAAGAACAACAACTTTATAATGTTAGTCACTTAGTCTGAAATCGATGGACTGAAGCCTCAGTGCCTCACTTCTACAACAAAATATTAAGTAGACTTGAGATTTGAGATTTTAATTTGTGAAGAAGGAAGAACAGCAAGTTTTCATCGTGATTCAACGTTTCAAAGGAAGAACAAAAACTTACGGGCGATGAGGATTCAGAATGGAAAGTTTAAAACTATGCGATGATTGATGATTCGATGAACAAGTAGTCAGCAACTTCCGACTTAGATTGATTGAGAGCCGATTGGCGAAGAGGATTGAAGAGAATGAGACCATCGTTTTAGGAGACTATTACGGGTTTCTTTTTCCCCTTTTATGCGTTTTTTCCAACAAAATGCGCGCGCTGTAACCTCCTTACTTCCGGAGTCCTTACGTTTTCACTGGGCCTAAATCATTTTTCTTTGGGCCCCATCATATTATATATATAAACTTGAAATGAAAGGCTTATATTTTAATTTTGGGGCTGTTTTTGTGAAGATGCATGTTTCAGGGTCGGTTGCTTTTCACCCCTAATACTATATCATATATTTGTCTTTCTAAAAAGAAAACCTATGCCATATATTACTGCTTAAATACCACTTGTATACTCATAGAACAATGTTTGGTCACTGTAATGGCCACAAATCATCCCTAACTTGAGTTATTTATAAGCCTTTCACAACAATGGCTACAACTTAGAGGATCTTCAGTTAACTGCAGCCGAAAGGAAGCTGATAAATGCTTACAACGGGAAGCCTGTCCTTTCACGCCCTCAACATGAATTTTACCTGGTAAATATTAACAATCAGTTTTTGAACATAAATAACATCTTAAAGATTATCATAAAGAATCTCGACCCTGTTAGGATCGATGATCGATTGTTGAAACTGTGACAGGGAGAAAACTACTTTGAGATTGATTTGGACATGCATAGATTTAGTTACATTTCTAGAAAAGGTTTTGGAGCATTTCAAGAGCGATTGAAGCATTGTACACTTGATTTCGGACTCACGATCCAGGTTGGTATTACTATCCGAAAAGATTATCTATGTTGCTTCTTTTAGCCTAAAATCACAATTTGAACCTTAATACAGGGCAACAAGGCTGAAGAACTGCCAGAATGCATTTTATGTTGTCTCCATCTGAAGGAAATTAATTACAATAATTACAACCTCCTTGGACATCAGATTTGATTACTTTTTGGCCCATGGATTTTATTTTCTTTTTCTTTTTATTTTTATTTTGGGGGTATCCATGATATGGTAATTCAAGAATAGATAACGAAATAAATTTGATACAGAAAATGTTGTACAGATTCTAAAACTATATTTGGAACGTAATTGATGAATAAGGTTGCTCAAGCTTTCTTTGTTTTGGGGGTATTCATGCTAACCATAATATAATAATTTCATTAATATTCAAAAGTTTTTATCAACATCATTATACATTTGGCTTGGTTTATGTTGTTTTCCCTAAGGAAAAATAAATACTTTACTTTTTTAACTGTATATTAAGTATTATACTGCAATATTTATATTAAATATTATATTATATTTGGGAAAGTAACTCTATTAGTTAACAACTTTTATATATTTTTTTCAAAGTACTCTACTACTTTTTTATATTATATCATACTAATTATAATATTTTAATATCTTCCCACAAACTTTTATTTTATTTTTAATATAAAAACTATGATAACTACAAACTTCATAAATAATTACGTAACCCGAATGGATTGACATCAATCTCCAGATATTCATTTTTTTCATCAACTCAACATCCAGATCTCTACTTGTTCACAAAGGGAAATTTTTAAATGTTTTAAAAACTGGCGACCCGAAATCGTTACCAGATTTTATTTTTTTCCAATAAACTAAGCAAAAGTCCTAAATCGACAAGTTGTTGTCATAGTCGACAAACCCTTGTCTTCCCCTTTTCACAAAGGAAAGTTTTTTAAATGTTATGTAAAAGTTCTAAATTAGGAATGGCAACGGGGCGGGTTCAGGGCGGGTTTTGCCTCCCCCGTCTCCGACCCCGAAACATGAAAATGATCCCCGTCCCCGCCCCGTCCCCGTCGGGTTTTTATTCGGGGCACCCCGTCGGGGATTTTTTATGCCCCGATCCACAACCCCGACCCGATAAATAATCCCCGACCCCGACCCGAAAAGTTAAAAAATGCTGCTATAAAATTATGTAAAAAAAAACATTATAAAAGACCAAAAGCTGGAAATTTTGTTAACAATACTAAATCCATTGGCTAACCCTATGGATTTCTTGCACAATTATACGTTACATGATCTAAAAGATTGATCCAAAACACATTACACATCCAAAGTCATCGTGCCACTTTCAACCAAACAAAATGATTTCTTGAAAATTCTATATATTATCTATCATTCAAAATCGTCTTGTAATCGTTGTTTCTATATTAGATATTATTAGGCATTTTAGATTGCCTAACAGTTAAAGTAGAAGGAATTTGATGTCCCTTCCTACACAATGAGATAGCAGAGGATTAGCATCACACCTTTAAAGTAATTTGATGTCCCTTCCTGCACAAGACCCAAATCATAACTACTACTTACAAAGAGTGCTAGCAGCGAGTATTCACAGACAGAATGGAATCTGTACTCATAAAAAACGAAACCACCACTTCTAGATTTGAACTTTCTACAAAAT
>JAUEJL010083128.1:0-27211 GCA_032274825.1 Drosophyllum lusitanicum
TATATATATATATATATATATATATATATAAATATACAAATTAGCATTTAAACTAAAATATATACTAATGAAAAATTATATTTTAAACATTTGTATCCTATATAATCCACTTTTTCACGCAAATAAAACATGTTCATTTTATATTTTTATTCCAACACTTATTTTATTACCTCGTCTATTTTAGTTCCATTCAACCAAATGTAAGGGTGCCTTTGATACGGATAATGAAATTATAGAGAAATGATAGTATAGAATAGAATTGTAGAGAAAGAGATTTAGTGTTGAGAATAAAAATTAATTCTTTTGTTTGGTATCAAGAAAGAAATTGACCAAAGAAATGAGCTAGATGCCCGAAAACAAGGATCGTTATCGGTTAAAGTATCGCCTCACCTTCAAGCTCGTTTATAAAGTCTAGAGACCGTTTATCAAAAGACCTTCGATAAGGACATAAAAAAATAAAAAAAATTAATAACTAAAATAATTAAATAAATAACTAATTAAATAATAACTAAAATAAAAGAATAAGAATAAAAACATTCGTAAATAAAGAAAATAAATAACTAAATAAAAAAGTAATAAGTAATAAAATAAAAATAAAAAATAAAAAAATATACATAAGCAAAATATGTTAATAACAATATATTTTCATTCTAAAAAAATACTAATTTTTTCCGTTTCTCTCGCTTTATTTTCCTTTACCAATCACCCATTAAAATCCTACGGTGACGCCGAGTTATCTAGGCCGGCCCACATAACTTATTTAAGAAAACCGTAAGACTTTAAGATATCCCATGAACAGGAGAAACCCTAATCATATCTCTACTGACTATAGAGTGTGGACTCTTGTGCTTACGGAAGAAACGATCGTACAATCAGGTATGTATCATTTAATTTCACCAAATTTAATCTCTTATTCTTCACCAAATTATTATCATTTTTCTTACAAGTTCTCAATTAAAGTCTGTATCTGTTTCTGTTGTTCAGATTTGATATCATAAACGAACGTTTGTTCCGTTAAGCAATGGCGCTGGTGAGTTTTTCTTGATATTGTTTTTTGATAATTCATGCAGTCGTTTTTTAGCTAAATTTTATAGTTTTGTTTATGTGATAACTGTGTAAGGTAGGCAGACTTGAGGTTTCTGACTTTCTGTTATGTTTGATCAATTTAAGCTTTGTTTTATTGTTTTTGTGTGATTCTCATAGTGGAATTTTGTTGAATTTACGCGGGAAAGATTTTGATTGGTTGTTGTTCTACATGAGTAGAACAACTAGTTTTCAATTCAATAATTTTTACTGTGTACTACTTTCCCTTGTCAGTTTGGTTCCTTTATCATTAACTTGACAATTGAAGTTTTACATTTTAAGGTTGACTCCATGGTATGATATCTTCAATTGACTTGCTGTTGCAAATTTGGTATCAATGGGCTTCATGCTATCTTTTGACTAGTGGTCATAAATAAACGTATAAAACTTAAATAGCAAAGTTTGAACTTCTGGTTTGTTGCAGAGTGTTGGTTATTAGTTAGTTCCTGGTATTTTAAAAGTTGTAGGTTCCTGATGGTTGGTTGCTTTCATTTAATTTGGAGATAGTTTGTTCTATAAATATAATGTTGTTTTAGGTCCTGTATGCTGGAAAAACCAACAAGAATGCTTTCAAGACACTGATTGCTGCTGAATATGTTGGTATTGAAGTTAAGTGGGCTGATAATTTTGAGATGGGTGTGTCAAATAAAACCCCCGAGTTTCTTAAGATGAACCCTATTGGGAAGGTATATACTTATTATTCTGATCTCTCTGGTAATGCAAAGTGTCCTATTCAACTAATTACAACACATTTCGTTTTGTCATTTTTGAAGGTTCCTGTTCTGGAAACTCCTGATGGGCCTGTGTTTGAGAGTAATGCCATTGCGCGTTATGGTAAGGGATTCTGTGACATTTGTTTATAATCACATTTTATAATTGTTCATGATGCTCATTGTGGTAATTTGTTCATTGCAGTTGCTCGACTGAAGACCGACACTTGTCTATTTGGATCTTCACCAATAGAATATGTTAGATTTATCATTTGTTATATTTTCTTGTTTCTTAATAAAGTGGTTATATTTCTCGTAAATGAAGCTCTTGCTTCATTTAATCTTAATTTAGGGCCAAGTCGAACAGTGGATTGATTACGCCACATTGGAGATCGATTCAAATTTGATGGCATGGATAAAGCCAAGATTTGGTTATGCCGACTATGTTGCTTCGGTTAGTTTCTCTTTTTATTCGTTATTTATGAAGGATGCTTGTTCATAAATTATCTCAAAGTGTTCCTATGCAATTAATCTATAATATAGACTCTTGATGTGTATTACACTATATTAAGTTCACTCTTATTCATCTGCCATCTTCGCCGGTATAAATAGAGTTAAAGAAAACCAACTTTTTTTTTGGTGATGCTGTGTACGTATGCGGTGTCGTGACTGAATAGTATCTGTTTTGAACATGCATTGAAGGTTGAGGAGGCATCCATTGCTGCTTTAAAGAGAGCTCTTGGTGCTCTGAACACATATCTTGCTGCACATACGTTCTTAGTTGGTCATGATGTGACTTTGGCTGACATCATTATGACATGTAACTTGTATCTAGGCTTCAAAGTCATGTTGACTAAAACCTTCACATCCGAGTTTCCTCATGTTGAGAGGTATTTTTGGACAATGATCAATCAACCAAACTTTACTAAGATAACTGGTGAGGTGAATCAGACAGAATCTGTTCCTCCTCTTGCTTCAAAAAAACCAGCCCAGCCAAAGGAGTCTAAACCAAAGGCTGAGCCAGTAAAAGAAGAAAAGAAAGAGGCTCCTAAGCCCAAAGCTGAAGCTGCTGGGGAGGAAGAAGCACCAAAGCCTAAGCCAAAGAACCCACTTGATCTATTGCCTCCAAGTAAGATGATTTTGGATGACTGGAAGAGGCTTTACTCCAACACCAAGACTAATTTCCGTGAGGTTGCAATTAAAGGTACTCACATCTTTATCTTTGTGCTTGTCGATTTCTTGTAGTTCTTTTTAAAAACTATATTGTTATATGTAGACTATGGAGGTGTTAATTAAAACCAATTAGCTCAAACTTGTTGAATGGGTTGGAAATTTGATGCTTAATATTTATTCACTTCCTCCCAAAAAGGTTTAGGTTATTATTACAATGATACTATGTTTGTTATCATAGTTGACACACTATTTATTTGTAATAAATTTAAAAAAACTGGACAAGTGTTACGGATCAACTATTCAACTCAATCCGACTTCTCTTGACCCATGCTAAAAAGTACCTGTTTTGACCTGTTTCCTGACCGGGCTGGTTTGCTGCTTCTAAGCAACATTTTTTAGCTGATGAGTGATGACAAGGATCTTCTTTATAAACTGATGTGTGTCTGGTATTGCTTTCTGAAAGTGTTTATTTAATTACCGTTTTTAAGTCGCAGATAAATCAGTTTCTAGTGCATCAGTTTTGGAGAATTTGTTTAGAAGTTGGTGCAATAAAACTTGTTCTGATATTTGTTTTTTTTAGTTGTCATTTTAGATGTGAATCCATAAATAAGTGCAATTTGTCAAACAACTTACTAATTATTACATGATTATCACAACTTCAAATGGAAGCACATTGAAGCCCCATATAGCTTTTAAAATGCATTGCCAAATTCCCCTTGCAATCTATATATATTGTTGTTTTGCTGGCCTGTTTGGTGGAGTATGTGTAAGTATTGACTGGACATAATTCATTGACCTTTTTGCAGGTTTTTGGGAGATGTTTGATCCAGAGGGCTATTCTCTTTGGTTTTGTAATTACAAATACAACGATGAAAATACCGTCTCCTTTGTCACCATGAACAAGGTTGGTGGTTTCCTCCAACGAATGGATCTAGCAAGGAAATATGCTTTTGGAAAGATGCTGATCATAGGAAACGAGCCCCTGTTTAAGGTGAAGGGCTTGTGGTTATTCCGCGGCCCAGAGATCCCCAAGTTTGTTATGGACGAGTGCTATGACATGGAGCTTTATGACTGGACAAAAGTGGATCTCTTGGACGAATCGCAAAAAGAGCGTGTGAATCAAATGATTGAAGACCACGAGCCCTTTGAGGGAGAGGCTCTTTTGGATGCCAAGTGCTTCAAGTGAGACATCTTAATTTAACCCCACGATCAATACCAACATTGCTCGTTATCAAGTATCATATAAATCTTTTTCCATCTTTGTTTGAACGTATTTGACTATTAATTTATGCTTGTGGTTCATAGAATAACTTAAAGTGGATTTTGATCTCCATGTAAACATCAAACACATTAAAGTTTGTTATGGAATAGGTTGATCCTTAATTGTATTCTTAGAGTGTTTGAGATTGCGAAATTTGAAAATAGATTATGCGTTTTTAATAATCATAATCAAATAATCAGTTGTAAGAGAATGTGTTACGAAATAATAGTGTTTGGATTTGATTATGCTGGTTCATATTACAATAATCAGATAATCAACTTTTTAAGTGCTTATCAAAGTAGATTAATTGGTTTTTAAAAGGTAAAATGACTAAAAGTTATTAACTACTTGGTTTAGTTTTTGATAATTGATTATTAAAGTGGATCACGAACCAAAACTAATTTGAAATAACTTCATCCCAAAAGACCTAATAATTATTTTCCAAATACAAGTATTTGGAAAAGCTTTGACTATAAATAATGAACGAAAATAATATTTATCAAATATAGTATCCTAAATCCGCCATAGCTATAATGCAAATATAAGATTATAAACGCAAACAAACACATTATATTATATATATATATATACACACACTAAATAGTAAATACACGTCTGATACACGAGTTTATTTAAAAAATTAATAAAATATTAAACATTATTAAAAAATTAAATAATTATAAAATAAAAATTAAAAAAATGACGACAGACGGCCCTAACACCCAGACCAGCGGTGAAAGCTTCGATGCTAGGGGGTGAGCAGATGTAACGGCAGAAACTTGATATCATGATATGAATAGACGCAATTGTATTTCTTGTATAAGTAATCAATAATTTATTGTTATAATTAGGACAATACGATTAAGTCTTATTGATAATTAATGACCATTATATCAAATTATCAAGTATTATCATAATTTAGTACCGTTGGTACTACTATTATATTTTAGTGTTTATGTAGGGAAAGAGATAAATATATAAAAAGCAGTGTACAACTTTTTTTGATATCTATTTTATATTTATTAATGTATTAATTACAATATCTAATCTAGAGTTGTATTGATAATATAGAGCTAAACGAATGCTGGGTTGTTTAAATTTATATAATTGTTTATTGATAATATACTTATATCTAAATGTATTGATAATATCTAAACCAAAATTTTATCACGAAAAAAGTTGATCAAATTCAGTTTTTTATGTAAATAAATGGTTAAGATTTGATTTTACATAAACTAATGTATAGGATTGTCTAATTAAATTGATCCAATTTATTCTTTTATTTATATTAGAAGATTAGAAGATATATATATAGACACAAAATAAAAAACAATATCACTATTTGTGTTCATTGGTTTAATTAAACGAGCAATTTTTTTTATTCATATTCATTTATCTATTAAATAAATAAACATAAGCGGACTTTCTGCCAAATAGTTTACGAACGGTTTAAAAAACGTTGGGTTAGCCACATCCTTTTCAATAAAAGGATGCAAGACTTTTGAGCTAATTTATAAAAAATGTGTTTGGATTAATTTATGACTTATAAGCTAATAAGTTTTTTTAAATAAGTGTTTAACTTAGTTTATTATTATAAAATGAATAAAAAAACATGCTTACATTTAAGAAAGAGACTGTATCAAAAAATAAAAAAAGATAAAGATATATATATAAATATATAAAGATAAGCCCCGTGAAAAAAAAGTAATTTAAGTTAAACACTACAAAAATAAGCAAATAAAAGGTTGACGATGCTTGATGAACTTGATAGCGATTTCCCCCCAATGAAAATGGCAGCTCTAAATTTCAGAGGCGTGATCATACATGTATTGACTATTGACTGTAGACCCTCGACTCTTGTGCTCTCGGAAGAAACGCTCTTACTACAATCAGGTGATTGTATCTTTCCCAATATGTATCGCGTTCTATGGATTTTTAATCTCTTATTCTTCACCAATTCTTCACCAATTTATTATCATTTTTCTTACAAGTTCTCGATTAACGACTGTATCTGTTTTTGCCACGCAGGTCGGATACCATAAACCAAAGTTTGTTCCGTTAAGCAATTAATGGCGCTGGTGAGTTTTTCTTGCTTTTGATTTCTGCTAATTCATGCAATTTTTTTAGCTCAGTTCATTGTTGTGTTTATGCGATATCTGTGTATTGACAGATTTAGGGTTTTATATTCATATATGTATGTTGCTTTTTTGTTATGTTTGATTGATTTAAGTTTTGTTCTGTTGTTTTTGTGTGACGGAGATGGTGGAATTTTGTTCAATTTATGCAAGCAACATCTTGATTCCTTATAGTTCTACATGAGTAGAACAACTAGTTTTCCATTCAATAATTTTACTGCTTACTACTTCCCCTTGTCAGCTTGGGTGTTATTTATATTTTCTTTACTACTATGTTTACTCTGAACTTAATGCAGCTTCACAACTTTAAAAAATTCTAATAATATGATTTATTTCAGCTATCATGATCACAACATAGTGATTTTAGGCTTTTGATGTATTTGTTGTTAACTTTTTAGAACCTTACTTTATCAGTTTACCTTATGTTTGTTGGCTTTACCATTAACTTGACAAATGAAACCTTTTACATCTTAAGGTTGACACAATGGTATGATCACATCAATTGCATTACTCTTGAAAATTAACTTCTGATTTGTTGTAGAGTGCTAGTTTTTTAGTTAGTTCCTGGTATTTAAAAGTTTTTGGTTCCTGTATTTCATTGAATTTATCTGTTTATGTCCCTGATGGTTGGTTGCCTTCATTTAACTTGGAGATATTTAGTTCTAAAAAATTTAATTATGTTTTAGGTCTTACATGCTGGAAGACCCAACCAAAATGCTTTCAAGGCATTGATTGCTGCTGAATATGTTGGTATTGAAGTTAAGTGGCCTGATAACTTTAAGATGGGCGTGTCAAATAAAACCCCTGAGTTTCTTAAGATGAACCCTCTTGGGAAGGTATGTTCTTATAATCTGATTTCACTGGTATGCAAAGTGTACTATTCAACTAATTACAACACCTTTATCTTTATCATTTGTGAAGGTTCCTGTTTTGGAAACTCCTGATGGGCCTTTATTTGAGAGTAATGCCATTGCACGCTATGGTAAGGGATTCTGTGACATTTGCTTGTAATCACGTTTTATTACTTGTTGATGGTGCTCATTTGTGGTATTTTTGTTCATTGTAGTTGCTCAGCTGAAGACCGACACTTCTCTATTTGGATCTTCACCAATAGAATATGTTAGACTTCTCATTTGTTATATTTTCATGTTTCTTGATAAAGTGGTTATATTTCTTGTAAATGAAGCTCTTGGTTGATTTAATGTTTTTCTAGGGCCAAGTCGAACAGTGGATTGATTTCGCATCATCGGAGATCGAACCGAATTTGTTGACATGGCTGAGGCCGAGAGTTGGTCATGCCAACTATGTTGCCCCAGTTAGTTTCTCTTTTTATGCATCAATTTTGAAGGATGCTTGTTTATATTTCATACATTATCTCAGCGTGTTTCTTTGTAATTATTCTATATTATAGACTTTTAATGTGTATTACACTATTAGGTTGCTACTATGCTCACTTGCATGCTCTCTATTAATTCATCTGCCATCTTCACCAGAATAAATAGAGTTAAAGAAAACCTAGTTATCATTTTTGCCCTTTTGGTTTCTCTGTTTTGTGTAACACTGCATGTTTGTTTAGTTGGCTATAGGAAGTTGAAATTTATCTCTAATTTTGGTTGAAGGGATTTTATTATTTTCAAGTTTGTTCCTGTGATGCTGTGTATGTATGGGGTGTCATGACATGTGAACAGCACTGAATAGTATCTGATTTGAACATGCATTGAAGGTTGAGGAGGCATCCATTGCTGCTTTAAAGAGAGCTCTTGGTGCTCTTAACACATTTCTTGCGTCACATACATTCTTGGTTGGTCATGACGTGACCTTGGCTGACATCATCATGACATGTAACTTGTATGTAGGCTTTAGAATCATGATGACTAAAACCTTCACATCCGAGTTTCCGCATGTTGAGAGGCATTTTTGGACCATGATCAATCAACCAAACTTTAGTAAGATAATTGGTGAGTTGAAGCAGACAGAATCTGTTCCTCCTCTTCCTTCAAAAAAGCCAGCCCAGCCAAAGGAGTCTAAACCAAAGGCTGAGCCAGTAAAAGAAGAAAAGAAAGAGGCTCCTAAGCCCAAAGCTGAAGCTGCTGGGGAGGAAGAAGCACCAAAGCCTAAGCCAAAGAATCCGCTTGATCTATTGCCTCCAAGTAAGATGATTTTGGATGACTGGAAAAGGCTTTACTCCAACACCAAGACTAATATCCGTGAGGTTGCAATTAAAGGTACTCGCATCTTACTCTTTCTGCTTGTTGATTTCTTGTAGTTGTTCCTTTTTTGAGCTATATTGTTATATGTAGAGGTGACAAATTAAAAAATAATTAGCTCAAATTTGTTGAATGGGTTGGAAGTTGTTTGATGCTTAATACTTCCTTGACGCTTTCCCCCCAAAAGTTTGGTTATTATTACAATAATATTATATTTGCTATTACAATAATATTATATTTGTTATGTTAGTTGACACACTAATTATTTGTAACAAATTAAAAAAACCTGGACAAAAAGTGTTATGTGGATCACAGCCCAATCCAACTTGACCCATGCTTAAAAAGACCTGTTTCCTGATCGGGCTAGTTTGCTGCTTCTAAGCAACACTTTTAAGCTTATGGCAAAAGAGATCTTTCTAAACGTGTAACAATGGTGTGTTTGGTATAGCTTTTTGAAAGTGGTTAGTTAATTATTGTTTTTAAGTTGCAGATAAATCAGTATCTAGAGTATCAGTTTTGGATGATTAGTTTAGAAGTGGGTGCCACAAAACTTGTTCTGATTATTTGTTTATTTACCTGTCATTCTAGATGTGAATCCATAAATAATTGCAATTTGCCAAACAGGCATACAACTTACAATATGATTTTCACAACTCGAAACAAAAGCAGATTTAAGCACCATCCCTTTGCGCAGAGCTTAAATATTGCTTTTAAAATGCAATGCCAAACACCCCTTACAATCTATATTATATATTGTTGTTTTGCTGGGCTGTTTGGTGCAGTATTTGCAAGTATTGATCCGACATAATTCATTGACCTTTTCTCAGGTTTTTGGGAGATGTTTGATCCAGAGGGCTACTCTCTATGGTTTTGTAATTACAAATACAACGATGAAAATACCGTCTCATTTGTCACCATGAACAAGGTCGGTGGTTTCCTCCAACGAATGGATCTAGCAAGGAAATATGCTTTTGGAAAGATGCTGATCATAGGAAACGAGCCCCCGTTTAAGGTGAAGGGCTTGTGGTTATTCCGTGGCTCAGAGATCCCCAAGTTTGTAATGGACGAGTGCTATGACATGGAGCTTTACGAGTGGACTAAAGTGGATCTCTCGGATGAATCGCAAAAAGAGCGTGTGAATCAAATGATTGAAGACCATGAGCCCTTTGAGGGAGAGGCTCTTTTGGATGCCAAGTGCTTCAAGTAAGACTTGAACCCACGAACATGTTTATTATGTGTTTTATTATGAATTTACTATAATATATTACTATTATTGTTTTAAAACAATAATTTCTTTATTGTTAACAATGTATGTTTTACTTTATTAAATTATATCAAATAATTAGATTGAACTTACATTTTTATTGTGTTTTTGAAGCTCCTTAAGAATGTTGTTGAAGTTCTTGAAGACCACCGTTACTAGTTACCGTTGCCGACCACCAACTACTACCATCACCGTCACAATCTCAAACCACAAGCATTGTAATTAGTCTGGACCAAACACCCCCACCCCACACAAACACACAAATAGGTCAAACTCAAAATCCATAAATATACACATTCAAAGTCGAATCAAGAACACACACACAATATCTATCTAAATCAGTTAAAAAACAAAGTACACAACTACACACTCTCATTCCCAACATGGATTCAGAAATCTTACACCTACACATACTAAAATTGATCTAACACCCCCACATACTCGGGAACTCGATTGAAGCACACAACATACACGTACACATACACATCGAGAGCTAGATCTACAGAAAACTCACACAAACGCACATAAAACAGAAAGAGAGATAGAGGGGGACTTCAAGAAATGGTTTTTGCCCTAAAAACGGTGTTTGGGACTTCGGTACAGGGTTAATGACACCATCTTTTTGTAAGTAAAGCTTGTTGAAATCAATGGTGAGTCACGAGAAATGATGACGGTTACCACTTCTAAGTTGCTAGAATACGCTGTGTCAAAAGAATCTAGTTTGAAAAACATTAAAAGCGTCATAAATACTTAAGTCACCAATAGAGAAAAGATGATCGAAGTAGCCAGAAGTTGGTGAACAGTTGAATTGGTCACCAAAAGTACTCGATGACCATGTGAAAAAAACTTTTAGGTAACATTTTGGTGTATAGGGAAAACGCTCTTTCACTTTAGCAACTTTAACCATAAATTTTAACATTTTATAATAATTGTTTAAAAGTTGGTTTAGTAGTAATTTTCGTGTTAGTCTCAACAATGAGTTAGAAGGTATAGAGCGCACACTCGTTTCAACTAATTTAATACTGCCGTGAGAACTTTGGGGGTCTAGACTCTAGAGGGAAGTGCCGTATGTGAGTATGAAGTTTGCCGCTTCCAGTAGTTTGAACATGGCTTTCTCAATACTCGTCAAAAGATTATATTAATAACACATGGCTTGTAAACATTTCAAGTATGGATATCACAGTATTGTATAAACTTATGTGCATATTATCGTCGTATATTCAAATGGGAGTTTTTGCCGTCTTGAAAGATGTTGGCAAGAGCGGTCCATGCTCCAGCAGTGCTAGAATCCGGTTTTAGAATGGTGTGAAGAAGATTGTTGGATATAGTGCCCTAGATCCATTGAAGGACTATGGCATCAATGCGAGACCACAAATCGGAATCAGCATCTTTGTCAGAAGAGGAAGATGACAGTGGTCACATGATGTGATCGAAAACCTGAAAAGCACGGCAATGAATCTTGAAGAGTTCCACCCATGTAGAGTATTGGCCTTTCTCCATCTCAAGAGTAACAATGATGAAGTTTCGGATGTTTGTAACGGTGATCACCGGATGTATCATCTTACCGTCAGCCATGGGAAGAAGAAGGGAAAAAAATCGAAGAAGAACCGGTGGTTAAGGTTTAGGCTCCTGATACCATGAAAAATATGAGAGAATTGTTTGCCTCGTTCTGTTGATAACCTCCCAATATATTATTTACAACATTCCTATAATATCTCCTATACATATGGAAAGAATAACAAGGAAATTACTATATATTCAAGATACTTGGTCTATTAATTCTAAGTATCTAATTGGTTTCATTTAGTTTGATCAATTTTTTCTATTCTATTTGATATTATACTGTATGTATGTATATATGGGTGTATGTGTCAGTGAAGGAATGTTCAGTTAGTTGGTTATTGTTTCCGTAGATTTAATCGGTTTTGTTTAATTGGATAAAAAAAATTAACCGGCCGTAATTAACCATCAGGTTAATTGGTTCGAGCCCTGTAAAACGAATTAAGCAATCTGTGTGGCCATAAAAATGGACTTAACGAAATATTTTATTCATCAACACCGTATACTAAAAAAAATCTAATCTAATACTTTTTATTTTTCTCATTTATTTTACATGCTCAAAAACGAAATAGAAATTCAAGAACAAGATCCAATTGAAAGAAAATGAAGAATTAATAATTTTAAAATCAAGTTGGGGTGAGATTTGGTGGAATTGGAGCTCTAAGGGCAAAAGGGTTTGTTTGGGTCATCTCTGTGACTAGGGATCCTGAAGTGTCTTAACCTCCCTTCTTGTTTCTTCATATACCCTTCACACAAGAATGCCTTAGAAAACTTATCTTCAACCACCCTATTCACATCATGCACAAATACATCAGTCTCTCCCTCCTCCCGGTTTCTCGCCATCATCCCCGCTGTATAAATGGCACTCATCCGCCCCGGGGCCTCGTCGTGATACCCAGTGGGTGCGTCCACCATAATCAAATCCCATGTCGTCTCGTAAATTTCACTAGGCAATCCTTTAAGTGCCAATTGACACACCGAGTGCCTAGTTTCACCAACCGCAGTGCACTCTGATCCTCTTCCAGCTTCCATAAGGCTATCGGCTTGATTCACCTTACTATCATAGGTCACATGGTAGGATTCCAACATGGGAAACCTCTTCTTTATTTGCTCGATCCATGCTTCGTCTTCTTCTAAGAAGACTGTTCGCCCATTAAAGTTCAACGAACTCCACATTAGGCTATCATGACCTAGCCCAAAAACTAAAAAGTTGCACGGCGATATCTTGTCTAAGATCTTTTTAGTGACCAAAATTTCTTTACTTGTTTGTTGTGGGGTGATTGTAGAGGTTGAGTAGTGGACTAATGCTTGTGCTAAAGCAGGCGGGATTTTGGTGCACATGGGTGAGCATTTTGTTGCCTGTTGAATGCTTCTAAGGGAATCCGAAACTGCTTTTGGGATGATCGTTTCTGGGATTGCGGATGAATTTTGAATGCTAGGAGATGAAAAGGTTGATCTAAATACAAAAAGGAGAAAGAACATAATGATGATGCCGATAACAATAAGCTTCGTATTGACCGGGTATTGTGTTCTTGACCTCATTTTCTCAGAAACAAGAACAAGTTTTCTATGAAGATATTGGGTTGTAAGTAAGTGCATGTATATATAAATCTCAGAGATGGGTATGTTGATGCTTAGAGTGGAAGTGATTATATAATAAATCTAATGATGTAAGACATGAAACCTAAAGACTCAGAATAAAGCAAAAGGGTGGTTGCTAAATTTGGTGGATTATCTGTTCATTGACTTGCAGAGTTGATAAAGACACTTCAATGATATTGAGTTTGGTGAAGGCAGTTAGTTAAACATGTTGGCACTCTCTCACCTTGTGTGTGTGTGAGAGAGAGAGAGAGAGAGACCTTTGCCTCTACAATGAAACAGGTTGGAATGTTGGATCATAAAAAGTAAACGCAAAGCAAGATTGGACCAAACTGTAAGTCCTGCTATGATTAGATCCATTTAAAATATAGTTTGCTTCATATATAGACATTATGATCACTATAGAAAAGTTAATAATGATAAGAAAGCGTTTATAAGTACCTGAAAACAGAGGAAAATGATGCCATAACTTTAACGAAGAAGAGCTTATTATAGAAAATTTTCAAAAATCTGGCTGTACTTGTTCTCGTTCGGGCATTTCACCATCTAACAGAGAAAGAAATTACACGACTTGCGTTGATGGTATCAGCTTTTACAAGATGCATTACTGACCACCAAAAGTTTTCCTAAAATGTTTTGTTGACCAGGGCAAAGCTGTACAAGAGTTAAATTTGGAATAAAAAAAACGTTTTTTCTTTCAAAAAGAAGAAAAAATTGTGCAATTTAGAAGCCCGGTTTTGGATCTGAAACACTTGAATTTCTCCAGAGTTAGCTGATGCATCCTTTTTGATCTTAGAACTAACTGGATGCACATAATGTGTGAGTGAATATTTCTATTTTTATCTAAAATTAGCCCCGTACTGCAGTAATGATTCCCTTTGACCATTATCAGCATACGAATAGCCCTTTTTGATCTTGGTTTTGTCAAGACGAGCTTTACGGACAGCATGTTGAATTTGTCTTTCGTGCTCTTTAAGCATTTCATCCATATTTCCACCAGGCGGGACCAATGGTCCAGAGTAGTGGATCCGGTTTTTCTTTGGAGCATAACCCTGTAATCAGGAAATGTACGATTAACAATATCATTAGCATGATAATCAACTGTTCAGATTTGAGTTTCAAAACTGACATAATTGTAAATACCCAATTTTGGCCCTGGATTAAAATAAATCAATAGCTAATAATGCTAATGACATAATTGTAAATAAGGAATCAGACACCACTACCACCATTAATGACTCATTAATAAGGGGTATTTTGTGAAATCAAACCTCATTAAACAATTCTCGTTAATAACGGTCCATCCGGACGCAATTCACGGTTGGGTATATATATAAACGACCAAAATATGTCTACTAATGAGTTATTAATGGTGTTACAAATGGTTCTTGCAGTTCTTGCACCAAAATCAGTTCTCGTAGTCTTACAATAACAAGGAAAGGTGCAAAATCTTTAAATTATGTAAAATGAGAGCTCAGTTTGTAATTTTAGTTTTCACTTACTAATCAATTTTGCTACAGGTCAGAATTATAATCACTGTATCTGAACACTTAAAACTGATCATTGCAACTTGAGATCGCAACAATCAGATAGATAATCAGTTTCGAAACACAAATGGAAAAACCCATTTTGCTTATGAAAGGAAAAAAGCTTTTAGGATACCTTTATGGGCGCATGCTCATTCTTCTTGTAAGAACAATTTGGCTCCTCGAACATTTGATGAGATGATTCTGCATCATTTAATTGGTGATACTTTCCATTTGTACGCTCTTCAGGCCAATGTGTACTCGTACCTTTGCTATGGTCCAACCGTGAACTACCATGCCAAGCTAATGAATTTGAAAACCTAGACAATTGAGCTCCACGATATTTAGGTTCATCTGATTTATCTGGGATTCCTGGTTGCTTCAACCGACCATTAAAGCTGCCATACTGTAATGATCCTGTGGAAGGCTCGATAGGGAACCCAGAACCACCATCTTCTTCATGATTGAATTTCTCGCTACTACTTTTAGGGTTTTGTTTCTCTAACCGCTTCTGAAATTGCATAAAACAAAATCATCAGCGTACTCTGCTTCAAGTTCCCTTTAGCGTTCCTGATTAGTTTATTCTATTCGCTATTGGCAACGTTTTAAAATTTTCATAATTTTAACGTAAAAGCAATAAATCATCATGAGGTTCTGGAAGGCCATCAAATGCTGGGTTTTTTCCTAAAAGAGTTCCTGGTGGCAAAAAAAACTGAAACAACTTGCCAGTTGAACATGTATTACTGATAATGAATAACATAGAGGTGGCAATGTTGATTCTTTTACTTATAAATGGCAACACTTAGATTATGTTTACAACAGCTAAAAAGGAAACGTTTCAAATGGGTCAAAAGCCACCCAAAGAGTACTTTTAGTGCATAAAACCTCCTTTTAAGTTGGATCCTCAGTTTTAGTTTTTCCCCCACATGAAACCGTCAACCAAACCAAACCGACTTCAGCTGGAAGTTGGAACCAAATCAAACTTAGTTGGTTTTAGAACGCAGAAACCCAAATTCATATTCTTAGTTTTCTGTATAATATTTAGCAGAAATTTGGAAGTTTAGCAATGTCAACTCATAAACTTAGTAAAGTAAAACTTAAAATTTCAAAAGTTCGCAAAATCTAGTTATGAAACTTAGATGTATCTTTTGTGTTGCCCTTCACAAGTTCACCCCTTTCAGAACTTCGATAGTTCCTAGTTCTTCCTAATTTGAAATATGTATAATGTTTAACGAACTTCTTTTCAACTTTTGATATCTTTTACGTAATTGGATTCTAGAGAAAAGATTAATATATGCCATCATTTAGAGTATGAAGTTTAATAATATTTTTTCTCCTGTTTCTAGTTACATAATATTTGTATAAATCGATATGGGGAAAAGGTTAAAAGAATAAGAAAAAAGGAAAAGGAATAACAGAAGAAATAAAGGAAAAAAGAAACTCAATAGGGGGAAACAAAATTTAAAAAAACATACACATACACACACAGAGCCAAGACTATAACCCTGATCATTTGACTAGTTTTTGTGGTACCATGACCATTATGCTATAGTTGAAATCTTTGTTAAATAAAATACAGATTATCCGTATTTTCTTAAGAACTCAAAGGGGGAAGGTGCCCGCCCTGCCCCCAGCCTGGTACCGCCCCATGTTTTATTAATAAAGCAGTAGACTATTATCAAAATAATATAACCATGCCAAGCTGTTACCCAACCTCCGAAGCCATCCATTTTGTAACCTCTAAGTAACATCATACAAACATAAATAAGTAAAAACAGATGTGACATACAGCAGAAAAAACTCGTTTTCAGAAGTCGGAACACATGAAAACATATGTCTGGATGGACCTATAATAGAAGAACTAATCACCTGAATGGACGCCTGCAATTCTGCATTAGCATCAGGTTCTGGCTGAGCTCTAGATTCTCGTGTACCCTTTCTCATAGTTTCCACTCCACGTGCTTTTGCACCACCTGCTTTATTTCTGCCATCACAAAAACAACAACGAATATCAATTAATGAACCACAATGAAGAATATGAAGACTAAGCAGATTACGCTGATTATAACACCCAAAATAAAGTTACCCAGAATTAAATCAAATTACTCATATGCATATGCCAGTAATTTACCTTCTCATTTCATCATCTCGCATTTTAGCATCATACTCCTTACTTGGTGGGTACTTAGGCAAACTTGAAGGGTGGCAAGGAAGAGGTTTTGCCGTGAAGAACTGCATTAGATACTTTAGTAGTGAGTAGGTGGCTCCTAATTCCCATATAGAGTCGTAATTTCGACCCACCTACTTGTGTTGAAATCAACTCAAGTTATGTTTTATCGCTAACAGGTCAAATGAGTAAAATTAAAAAGAACAGCTAAAATGGAAACCTATCAAACAGGTCAAACGGGTCGGAAAGCCCAAAAATATGATTTCATGCATATGACCTACTTATATTTTTTTTAAAGAAGTTTTTCCTGGTTAGGGCTCCTCCCTCAGAGTTGAGCATTAGCTCAGATGTACGCGGCCTAACCATTAATGTGGCCGTTTCATTGCCACCCGTGGCAATCCCTGATTGAACCCCCCGTGGAACTAGAACCCTATACCTCCCTTATGGGGAGCCTGCCTTACCCGGTAGGCCAACAGGTGATAGTTATGCATACGACCTACTATTTATTCAAAAAGTTAGTGAAGTATTGTAATAACACGTTCTTTGTAATCATATTTAGCAAAAAAAATTAGGCATAAAATCGTAAAGGTCTCTTATAAAGAACAAAAGTGCACCTCACTCTGCAAAGCGGAAGAAGAAGATCCCCGGTTGTCAGGTTCAACTGCAAGGAGCGAGTCCAAAAGTGTTAAAGCCGATGGTGGGAAATCTTTGAATGTATCAGCCACACACCGCTTGTAAGGCTGCTGTGGTTTAAAAATAGTAGCATGAGGCAATTTTGATTTTCTCCAGTACTCTTCAGATGGCGAACCACAAAGTTTAAAGATTTTATGTAGTTGTTCCACCTATTAATAATAAATACAGCCGATATGAATCGCCCAATCCAATGAGATAAAAGATTGAAATTTACAATCTTATTAACAAATAATAGCATAAGGAATGGTCTTGATGAGTGAATTTTCCTGTTGGAAATACAACCCTCACATCAAAACTTTCTTGGTCCACTTCTTCCGGGACTTGGACTACCATAGAAGAACCTAAGGGAGTGTTTGGATGTGCGTTTTGAAGGTGATTGCATGATTTTGAATAATCAAAATCATATAATCAGCCCTCATAAATCAGGCTGTAGGAAAATTGCATTTGGGTGTGCTTTTGCTGTTTGAAGTTGTAGTAATCAGATCTAAAGTACATATCAATACATAAAATATAACAGGAAAAGTCTCTAATTAGGTTAATAAAAGGGGAAGTAGGTAATTTTAATTTTTCCCTTAGATAATCAGTTGCCTTCCAGCTAGTAAGAAACTACTTATTCAAAACTGGTCATGTCATCCCTAAATAATTATATAATCAGAAGCAGAAACTGTTTACAGAGTGTACGGTTCTAGAATATTCAGTGATACGGAATAATCAGAATTTGATAATCAGCCATAACAAAAGAAGGTTTGTGAAGATAGTGATTAGATATGCTTATTCTTTTTGCAGTTAGTTGTTCGAGGGTTTGGCAACTTGAACACTTCTAATTAATTAAAGAATTTACTTGCAAAATGAGTAATGCCCCTAAATAATTGGTCTATTAGAAGTTTCACAATACCAATATGCTAGATTCTATCATCTACGACTTAAAACGTAATAATCTAATACAAGCACTTTTAAAATGCAATCCGAAACATCCCCTTATCCAACCAGTAAAAACAGCATAAAATCAGTTTGAGAAAACAAATCCAAACACCTTTTAGTCAACTTTAGCTTCATAAAATACCTCTGTTCTTCCAGGCATTATAGGCTTGCCAGCAAAAAGTTCTGCAAGGATGCAACCAGCACTCCACAAGTCGACGGCTACTCCATAATCTGTAGCCCCTAGTAAAAGCTCAGGAGGTCGATACCACAAAGTAACAACTCGACTTGTTAAAGGTTGCCTCTGATTGCTGCTAAAAGTGGTAGCAAGTCCAAAATCACCAATTTTTAGATTCCCATTGTTGTCAATAAGGAGATTTGAGCCCTTGATGTCGCGATGCAGGATTCCACGATTGTGGCAATGTTCTAGCCCACAAAGTAACTGAAGCATATAACATTTGATCTGCATGTCATACATAAAAACTATATTACAAGATAAAATGAGGGAAAAAATTATATACATGTGCATGTATGGATGCACACGCGCACACACGCACAAGTTCGCAAGCATCTCAACACCAAATACAACAAAAGAATAATAAAAAAACACTAAACATCTTTTATAATATTAGACATTTAGACCGTTATCACACGGTTTTCCATTTTGTTTCCTATGAATCATTGGTGGAACTATTAGTATTCTAATGAATTCTTTTCATATGGATTTGGAAAATGACGCACGCACGCATACACAGACACAAACATATATATATATATAGAGAGAGAGAGAGAAGGGGGGGGGGGGGAGGGATAGAGAGAGGGAGAACAACGATTTTTATCCTTACTGAACGAGATGATTGCCAAAAAAATAAAGACATCATATACCTGCGGTTCGGTAAACTTAATCATAGGGGATGCTGCAAGCCCAGCAAGATCATGTTCCATGTACTCAAATACAAGATACAAGTTGCCCGAAACCCTAGATGTTAGTAGGCCTTCAAGCTTCATCACATTTGGATGGTCTAACCTACGAAGAACAATTATCTCTCGTGCCATAAAACGGACACTTTCTGGATCCATCTTAGCAAACCTTACCTTCTTTAAGGCAACAATATTTCCAGTTTCAAGGTCACGAGCTCTGTACACACTGCTATATGTCCCCTGTCCAATCTGCATTGAATTCCCAAAGTTATATATCGGATGCTTTTGTTCCAACTGAAAAAAGTCTAGCATAAGTTATCAACAGTATTCGTAGTGAAATTGGGATGTTTAGATTTAGGTGTTTTCGACTGATTATCTCAAATCATAATAATTATAATTAGTTATTAATATTTGGATAACAAATTATGCTTATGGTCATCTATTATTTACTGGTCAATTTAATAGTTGGATCATACCAGCTGTGACAAAACTATTATCTAAGGGTAAAGTAGAATTGCCTATTTACCCCCTTTTCAATTCTAGAGACTTCTACTTCCATTTCATAAAAAATCTCTTTTTATTCAAAAAAATGTCATTTTTGATCATTTTTTTCTCTTAATTCCTTAAATAGTCAGAATTCTCCACAACTCAAACTTGTTATCATCAAATAATTAGAACTTCAAAAAGGAAAAGTATATCCAAAAAATATTCTGTACAGCCTGTGTTATCATAGCTGATTATCTGACTCTAGTTGTTTAATATCACTTTCACTTTCAAAACACACACCTAAACACCCCCATAGAACAGAATCTAACAGTTTGACCTTTAAAATATACACAACTTGTAACCAATCATCCACAAAACCACAGTGTACAATTATTGTTCATCCTGTTTACCATATATGAGAATGCAGTAATATACATAGCATTAGGAAAGACTAACATATCATATGGAATGTTGGCAAACCTTGTCCAGCTTCTCGAACGAGTCTGCCCTTCGAGGCAACCATCCTTTAATTGCTTCCCCTGCCACAGCAGTTAGCCAAGACGGCCAACCGGCAGCCTCTTGGGCACCATCAACTTCATTTGGAATGCTATATACTCTGGATATTTCAGGGTGATGCACCCCATCAGTCTCAATTTTCACAGGTATTTGCGCTGTTTGCACTAGTGGTTGCACCACAGGTTGCTCATAAACCACCACATTCTTTCTATCTCCTTCATCCCACAAAGGTTGTCCTGAACTTGTTGCATTTTCTGTGTTACCCTGTGAAATAAGTCGAGTAGTAGCATCATGTGCACCATTATCAACCTCAACTGCAACCTCATCCCTTCTTGAAGACCCAAGAAACCGTTTTGATGATCTCTTTGATTCTTTCTCTACATACTCATTTGCTGAAATACCTTTAGAGCAAATGCACCCCATAACTGTTTCCAGATAGGAAACTTCACAGATTAGTCTAAATTCTCGATCACGGCATCAATATATATTCACCTGGAAACCGATGAAACAAAGTCTTTAAAATGATTGACAGACCTTCATTGGACTGCAAATTCCTTGATAACTGTTTACCTATACCTTGAAACCCCAAGTTCCTAATTGCATTATGAAACTTTAGAATAAAATAATCAAAACCCTAAAATCCCGAATCGCACTCATAATTATGAACCTAAAACGACACAAGATCCCCAATTACAATCACAATTACAATGGCGGGGATCAATAGAATCGGAAAGATAATAACTACGCAACCAGATCGTAGAAATTGCTGAGATTGAAATGAATGAGAGAGAGAAATATGGGAAGATTTAGGTTGCAACGAAGTCAATGGGTCAAAACTCAAGAATGGAAGTTGTATGGAAATTAATTTTATAGGTTTATGATGAGGAGGAGACGAAGATGGAAATGGGGGCGATTCGAGTGAGATTATTTTATAGGTTTATGATGTATGTGATGTGAACGAACTAGAAGCTAAGCAATTTGTTTGTCTCGGTAAATTAGTAAATATAAAATGAAAATCTTTTTTATTTTTATTTTTTTTAATCATAAAGAGAATCTTTGACGACACATGGCATATTTTCTGTCATTTTCCTATATGGGTCCCACTCCCCCACACTAGGATCCAAATACTTTTTTTAGACAAGGTCTAATCTTCTCATTTTCATTATCACCTCAACGTCGTATCATTTTTTCTTCTAACTTCCTTTATCGTATTTATATCATTCTAATCCTCACATCTATCCTCCTCAATCATATATACACATATACACAGTCACAAAAAATCGAATCCAGAGTGAACCGAAACCAGCTGATATGTAACAAGGGGTTGGGGCGATGGTGTTTAGGTGTGGTCACGCGCCAACTAGCCCACACCCACCAGTTGGATACGCCCACTCTTATCGTTTGTTTCGGTTAGAGTAAACGGTATGGTTATCTCGGAACCACATCTATCACTTTGTCATAACAGTTTTTTCTTGTCTCTTAACTTATTACTCACTTTTGTAATGATCATTCTTCACTATACTAATTTTGGGATCCATTACCAATTATAAATTTAAGAAAGAAGAATAAGAGAGAGGAGAAGAAGCCGGCGCCACCTCCACTTTCATGCTTGAACCGTTGTGTAGTGGTTGCCACCAAATCTTGACCACACTGCCATGGAGTGGCACCTACTCCCACCATGGCGATGTGTGTCTTCATACATGCCAATATGGTCGTCCACTTCGTGCACTCTTACATAACTATGTTGCCTTTTAAGTTAGTCGTTGTTATACACACATCGTTTATAACATCAACATTCATCTCACACAACCTATGTTATCATTCTTGGCACATCATGGTCACATTATTTTTCACGTTCCTCCCTCTTTCAACCCTTAAAAAGGTTGAGAGATGAGAGAGATAAATAGAAGGAACAGAGAGAGGAGAGACTACGGGTTCATGAACTAGCAAAGGGACTTAACCCGTTGGTTGAAGTGGTGTGATGGTATTCCCATCCATCTCATGCCAACCGTTGTCTCTCCCACCGGTCTAATGCGCATGATCTTAAATTATTAAAATATTTAAATGACTAAAACACTTTTTATTTATATGATATGTATGTACAACAACACTTCATTTTAAATATTGTTGACTGCATATATCATTTCATCATTATTAATATTTTCAAGCAAGATCAATCATACTAACACACACTTGAAGGAAGAGATGCTCAAGATAGTCTTTAAGATTCAACAGATTGAAGTACCAAAAATTACACCATTTTTTTATAAAGAGAACTATGAGTACAAAGTGTAATGATTCAAACTTGGCCAATATTTATTCCAAAATATATTGATAAACTAAGATTTTAATTAAAGATGTTTTTAAGTGGTTTTTAGTAAAAAAAATGTGATAGTAAAAGTATTGTGAGAATACATCTTCTCCAATAATGTGTGATTAATCTATTAATTTAGTCACAAGCAAATTAACCAAAGTAAAACTGTGTATTTGTTTGAGAAAGTTTAACCATAATGTGGTTTAGGAGAAAAGCAAATTTTTCACAAGAAAAGACTTAACTTTTGTGGAATAGACAAAGCACCAAGACCCCTTCAAGCAAACATATACCAACCACCTAAGGACAAAACAAATATATACCAACCACCTAAGGACAAATAAGAATCATATGAGGGTGTTTAGTGGTTTGGTTTACAAGTTTTTCGGTTTAAATGGTTCATTTTAATCTTCTTTTTTTTGGTTTGAAATCATAACTGGAACAAAAACCGTTTGAAGACTACCAGAGCCAAACCAAAAATTGTGTAAGAATTCGATTACGTTTCACTTTTAATGAATAAGCAACTTTTTTGCAACAATATGGATCCAATAAAAACATTTTTACCAAGAAGGCAAAAATTTACTTATAACACCGAAAATAACTTACTTCTAGTACGAATAAGCAAAATAACATACTTCTAGTACCAACATGAATACAAATATCTAAGATATGTAATTTGGTTATTTTGGTAACTATTTTCAGTACCATAACCAAACAAAAAACATATTATTATAATCGTTTTCAGTTTTGAACCGAACCAAAGCCAAAATTAAAACTCAAATCCGGTTTGGTTTGTTCAGTTTTGAAACGGTTTGGTTTCATATTAAATGGGTACAACCCTGGATATTGAACGCCGCTATAATAATATAATCTAATGTTTCAGTAATACCGTTACAAAGAAGGCAAAGAGGATAGACCCACGATATACCATTATTAAAAAGATTTTACAATATAAGGTATGATATTCTACAATAGTGTTCTATAGAAGACATTAATATTTCTCGGTTCCCAACTAACCTAACAATACTTATCCATGAATTTGACTTCTTCTTGAAGGTGGAACGCTTTTGTAGGAAGAAAGGCATTTTACATCCAAAGGATCCAGACCATTTTAAATCATTTTTCTCGCTTGAATAAGATATAAGAGCTTTGAGTGCAATAGTTATTGCGTCATTTAGATCAACTTGCCAATTCTATATTCATTTCAAAACACGTTAAATTAATATCCACTTTTTCACTAAGCTTACGATCCTTCCATTATTATGAATCGTATAAACAAGTTAACATAGTAGCAAGGTGATGTTATTAGGCAATCAAAGATCAAATTAGGATGGAATATGGCAGCCATTACCTAAGTGAACTTATCAAAGATTAAACTAGGATCAAAGATGAAACCAAGTTGTAGCCTTCCTAATAGCTTTCTCAAGAAGTAACTCAAGAGAAAGGGAAAGACGCAAACTTGCATTTAAGAACATTTGCCACCATTCTCTTTGATTATTATTTATTTCAATGCATAAAAAGGGTGTTTGAAGAAGCAAGATATATCCTTATAAGTGAACGAATATATTTTATAAAAATTAGTCTCTAAAAAAGGGGGTTTCAATGTTTCATCAACATACTATAGTGTAATACATTTGTTCCATTTGGCCCAATAGATATACAATTAAACATTTTTTTTCACAAGCATCAAGAATTGTTACCTACTGGCTTCCATGGTAATGAGAAAAAGGAAGACCAGTAGCAGATCTCCATCTTGTAACTCACACCCCATGTGAAACTCCTTTGCCAAGGATTTCATCTTTAAGTATGGAGATGGTTGTCGATATAAGACAACTTTGACTCCATTTATATCTTCTAGGGCAAAACCCCGTTAGTTTCGTAACATTTTGAAGAAAAACTCCAATTAGCACAATCGAACGTTGAAATCAGCTTTGAAAATAAGTAACTTCAAAACCAACCTTTTAGCCAAATCCACCATTTCATTCGTAATTAGAACACCATCTAAAATTTGTCGCCTTTTAATCAACCCGGTTTGGTTTGAACCTATCACCTCATGTAATATTCTTGTAAGATGATAAGCCAAACTTCCACAAAAATTCTGTATGAACAACCAATAATATTAATTGACCTAATTTCATTGAAAGTTAACAAGACACTTTCTTTAGTTTTTAAAGTTATAAAAGAAGAATTACAACATCTTCCCCATTTCCACTGTGCTTAAAAATTGTGAGAAAGTTTATTTTATCATCTTTCATAACCTTCCAATATATTTCTAAATACTAAATATTCTAAATTGAATACATCTAAATATGGAGCTTTTAAGACTGCACATTCAAAAGTAGCATATTCAGGCTGAGAAATATCACTTTAGTCTTATTTTTTGAAAGATGGAGTCATAGATGACATATGCTTTTATAATAATTTTTGAACTGGTAAAAGAATAAAAAAAATTGCTTTTTTAATTTTCAAAGGATTGCTAATCTATCACATTTCAAGAGATGCCTAAAATGTTTGTTTTTCTCCATTACAAAGTCATTATAGCATGGAAAAAAACCTTACTTTTCATCATCCTTTAGTACCATTTAAGTTGACTTCTTTGTTAATATCTTGAATGATTAAATGATCTAGTTTTAGTACCTTCAATAATTAAGAGAATATGTCTCCGCTTACAATAGGAGATGATTTGTATACAATAAATTTTTACCACACATAGTAATTAATGGTTGTTTTGATCCTGTGAATATGTGGATGAGTATAAAAAATAGTGGACTTATAGGAGCATAAAAATCATTATTGTTATATGTAACAAATTTTAACATGCCATTTTGAGCAGACCTTCTAATGCCTTTAATATTATTTTATAATTAAATTTTTTTAATAAAACAGAATAAATAACTTTTACGATTTATAAAAATTTCACGACAAGATTAATTTTAAAACCTGAGAGTGTTTTTTCGATTGCAAAAAGTTTAGTGACTTTAGTAAATCTATGTTAAAGTTTAGTTATTATTTTTCACCTTTTCCTTCGTTTATGTTAAACTGTTAACGGATAGATCTGTATAAATATAAACTGTTATTTTGGATTTAATTTGAGAAGATAAGCATCCTAGATTATATGTTTGATCACAAACCACAAGAACATTCTTTCTTTTTCCAAATGAAGCCGTCACCATGTTTGGATCATTTATAGAAAATGACATAACTGCTATGGATTACACGCCATACAGTTTGTTGTTTTCACACCCTTCGTCTTTATATTCAATTATTCATACCTTGATTCCTCATAATATATTAAATGAAAAATTAAAAATAATAATAATATCAACTTTATAATCTTCTCATTGTATGTAAGTTGTTATATAAAATATGAATTATGACAAAGTTCATTATATACAATGGTAACTAAAAACCAAACACAAAAAAAGTTTTTTTTTACATACCATGAAATAATTATGAAAGTCGATTGTATTGTTTGTATAAAAAAATTGATTGAATTTAATGGTAATTAAGACAAAATTTATTATATTTGTATACAATTGCCTTATAAAAAACTTGTTCTAACTAGCTAATAATCATCATATTCACACACACACACACATATATATATATATACATTTGTTTGTTTGTTTATTTAGGTGTAACCATTTAAAAATATTTCATATTACCATATATTTAATGATAAATTACATGTAAGTACAATAAACTTTTACCTTAATTTACTCTCATCTCAGGGTGAGGCAAGGAATTCAAGCAAATGTTCGTTCTTCAATATCTCGGTTGCTCAAGAAGTTGGACTAGCTGCTCCTCCAACCCGGAGTGGATTATAGTGGAAGGGCAGAGCAAAGCCTTACAGTAGGAAGATGTTCGTTGCTGGGATAGATGGGTTCAAACTGGACTAAAGGGAGGAGGAATTCAATAGTTCTCTCTTTGTGGGGATTCATCACTGGCAAGGGCTTTTGAATCAAAGCATTGTATGTATGTATACAACCACTTTTTTTTCAAAAAAGTACAAGAAACTTTTACAAACTTGCCATTTCATATAAATAACTTGTTTGTGTCATTTTTTAAATTATTGTATAAAATAAACTTTGTCATAATTATCATTGTATATAATCCCTAGAATACGATGTGATAGTTATAAAAAGTGATTTTGTTTTTTTAAATAAAGTTCATTGTATATAATACTAACTAATAAGGATTTATCTGTATTTTTATGTTTAGACATAAATGAATGAATATACACGAACAAACATTAATGAATCTAGAAAATTATTATAGATAAATAAATTTATAAGACATGATCTTATCCGTTCATTTAATTACATACACACAAAATCTTATTTATACGAATTTGTTTCATAAATAAATGAATATAGACGAACATCTCCATGACGGTTTAGAAACGGTACACTCAATACTTGATCGGTATATCTGTATACGACGTTACTCGAGTTAATTAGCAACTTTAATTAATAATAAATACAATATTAAAAAAAAAGAAAAAAAGAAACAATAATAATAAACAGAATATAGCTAGGTTGTCCTAGTAACAAATAATAACATTGGTAAACAATAACAAGTTGCTCATAATGTTAAGTTGTTCACACATACATGATACATGAATCACAAGAGAATGAGTTTTATGATAAGTGTGAATGATAGTTGTCACTAGATATATATA
>JAUEJL010083129.1:0-15045 GCA_032274825.1 Drosophyllum lusitanicum
GTCTTTTTGTGTTTGAGTGGTTGAAATGCTTGGTGAGAAGATGGAATTTGAATTCCACTGATGTTGAGAAGGAATCTTAATTCCTTCATATGAGGGAAAGTTTTCCAAGGTTAAATTCCAATTCCTTCTATCAAGAGTGAACCAAACATGGGATTGTTTGGGAATTGGATTCCAATTCCTTAGAATTCCTAAGGAATCCTTCAAACCAAACACCCCCTAAGTAAAATTCCAATAACTTGAGTTTTGAAAAACTTGTTTATACACATGTCAAAATTAATGGAATAGTCAACAAACTCTATATGCAATAATTGTATTAGGAAAACAATCGACTTGTTTAAAATATTTTAACACATCATTAGGTTTAATAGTTTCATTAAATAAAAACATGTCAAACAACTTCAACTCCATATAAAGTTCATTTGCATCATAAGCTAATAGTCCATTATACTTAAGTGCAGCTTCATGACTACAACATAACTTAAGTAGCAATAACTATTTTGACCCACATAAGCGGATTACAATTACTATTAAGACAAAAGAATAGCAATAACTGTTTTGACCCACATTTAAACCAACATTCGGAACCACAAACTCAACATAATTATTCATTCAACATTTCTGCATGACCAACCTGCATTATTCAAAAACTAAACCAAATAAATCAATAGAATTTGGTTCCATAAGGACTGAAAATGTTGATATTGGTAGTTAAGGGACTACTTTTGATGTTTCTCTTTGACAAAAGTCACCATTCCAAACAACGACGTCGTATTACTTCTCTCCTCTCTTCCTATCCAAAATCATATACAAGCTTTCACTCTGCATTCGTGGTTCCATCAACATCTTGAAAAAAAGGGCAATTTTCCTGTTCATCACATCATCAAAGCTTGAAACCGATTCAAGCTTGCAGGTTAATTCTCAATTCCTCATAATCTTTTCGATTTACCTGTTCTTTTTTCATCTAATTTGATTGAACTTCATTTAAAATTTGTGTATTAGGGATCTTCAGTTTTATCCCCCAAATCGCTACTTTATTCCCAAATATCTAGACTGATCCTTCTTTTTCATTACAAGCTTTATGTTGTTGGGTAAAAGTGATCAAGTGATTATGGTTTTGTGATTATATGTTGTCAAAATAATCAGATTTAAAGAAGCGATTAAGAATTTCATTGTTGAGATACATAGTACATGTAAACTTACCTACCTAAACGCTTGCTCTGATCACTAATTATTTGATTATGATTCTTTAAATTGCAATGATCACTTTTAGCACACACATCCAAACAGCCCCTTTCTTGTGTGATAGACTTCTGATATGAGCCTTTTGTGTTAGTTAGAGCTAGGTTTTTTATGTTAAGCCAATCCAATAAGCTTAAGAAATATATAATGGTTGTGTTACTTCCTCACCAGCAGTTTTGTTTTGTGAATTTGCAGTATCTGTTATAAATTTTAGTCTAAATGCAAAACAAGTTGAAGATAACAAACTTGATTATCTATTATCAGCGTTTATCATTAGTTAGGAGGGAAAGAGAGACCTAAAAGAATATTTTAGTTTGATTTTATTGTCTTAGGGTGTCAAACTTATGTTTGTGCTTAACATGAACTTCTGTAAATGTTGCAACTTCTTCCAGATTTCTGTATCTATATCGTAAGAGGGAATTAAAATGGCACTAATTGAATGTAGTTGTATTCTGAACCCATCTCTATTTGATAAAAGTTTCAGTGATTTAAACTCAATTGTATTTTTAAATAGTGTGTGAATGACGTTAGGAGAATCAATGTTTAGTTACAGCGCACTTTATAGCTTATACTTTTTTAGTCTTCAAATATTTACTTTTGATTTGGGAAAGACACATTTATCTTGATATTTACATAATATGGTACTGCAACTCTATTGTTTAGATTACATAGAGTGCTTTCTTTCAGTAGTGAAAGATTATGATTCTAATTAAGATAAATGTCCTATAAATACTTCATATCTGCATGTTTTTAGTTATAATCAATTTCTCATTATATCTGTACAGAAACTTTTTGACCAATATGACACCAGTTGGCCCATTTGTGAAAGCTGCTAGACCCGATGATGGATCTTCAAAAAAGTCTTCTGAAATGCAAAATAAGCAACAAGGGTGCCCGATGAGTAAAGAAATCCAAAATAAGCAGCAGGGATGCCCGATGAGTAAGGAAATTCAAAATAAGCAACAGGGATGCCCAATGAGTAAAGAATCCCAAAATAAGCAGCAGGGGTGCCCGATGAGTAAGGTTAAGCAAGATTCCGGGGAATCTAATGTGATTTCTCCAAAATGCCCTTTTGGATATGATTCTCAGACTTTCAAATTGGGTCCCTTTAGTTGCCTAATATGCCAAGCGCTACTCTTTGATAGTAGCAGATGCATTCCTTGTTCCCACGTGTTTTGCAAGTAAATTTATCAAAGCCAGAGTTTTCTATTATTATGCATAAGTATATCTGTTAAGAGGTGTTTGGATTTTCATTTTGGAACTGATTATCTGATTATTATGACTACAACTATCTTGGCATTTGAATCAACAAATTGTGCTATCCCTTATGTTTGTTCATGGTCAGTTTCATACCAACTGCAACAAAATGAAACTGATTGGCAAAGGGTAAAATAAATGTGAAAGGTTTCACTAAATAGTAACTGAGTTTCATCAGTGTTTCATTTAGGTCACTCCAAACTTTCTTTTGTAGAAGTTTAACCACTAAAGTTTCATGTCTGTTCTTGTGTGTTGTCTTTTTAAATAACAGGTTAAACTGATTGACCTACATGTAACAAATATGATACTTGATTGTGAATATTTTCAAATGTTTACCGGAAAGTGGTTGCTTTAGGTTGAACTTTGTTCCCTTCTTGTGAAATTTATCATGACTCGTCAAACGGGTAACCTAAATGAAACAGTTATGAAACTTGGTTGAGATATTTTTTTAAAATGTTTACTGGAATCCAATTACTTTTGGTGAAACTTGCATATGGGACATAGTTTTTAAAAGGGGAAAATCATTCAGTAGTAACCAAGATTCATAACTGTTTGGTTTAGGTGACTCATCACCACTTACGAAAAATTTAACAATGGAACAAATATGAAACTTGAGTGGTTGAACCTTTATAGAAGAAGTTTGAGTGAGCTAAATGAGAGTTATGAAACCTGGTTAGTTATCCCCCCCTCTCAAATAAAAAAAAAATCCAAAAAATTAGTAAAATTACCAGCTTACGCAATTTTAACTTAATTTGAGAGACTTTGACTCCAATTTAGGAAGATGCCTTTCATTTTGTCATACCTATCTTTTTTAGGGTCATTTTAGCTAATAGTTTTCTTTAAATTATTAAGTTTTCCAAACATGCAAATGTCTATATATATAATCATTACATGTCGAAACAGCAAAAGCACATTCAGACACTTTCTACTACAACCCATTTTATTACAACTGATAATGATTATTGAATATTATATAATCACTTTCAAAATGCTCTTCCAAACACCCCTTTGTTTTATATTTTTCTCCATTTCACACAATTGATGTGTTGGTTGTTCTTTCTTGTGTAAATAGAGCATGCATATCGCGCTTCAATGATTGTCCTCTATGTGGTGCCGACATTGAGAAGATAGAAGCCGATATAAATCTTCAAAGTGTAGTTGATCGATTTATTGATGGTCATGCTAGAATTAAACGGTCTCCAGTTGATACAGATGAAAAGCAAGTGATCGGTGAGAAGAAAACTGTGATATATGAAGACGTCTCCTTAGAAAGGGGCGCTTTCCTAGTGCAACAAGCCATGAGAGTAAGTATAATTACCTTGATGAACATATTGTTAGGATGAAAAGTAGATTTTGTAGCGCATGTAGATGATGTTTTTAGATTGTAGATTCAAAATAAATGATTTAGCTGGTGTTTGGATTGATTTGGCTAAAAAATTTAAAAAGGTCCCAAGTCCAAACACACTTTTTGGATATATTGGGATATTTACGTTTTATTAGATGGTTAACCAAAAGCTATTTTCTGATTATTTATGTTTCTGCAAACGTAATGATTAGATAAGATCCCTCAAAAGGCAATCCGAAACACCATCCTAGGGGTTGTCTGATTGTACCGTTAAAACTGATTACATGATATTTATTAACTAGTGTTAAGGGGGTGTTTGGATTTGCTTTGGGAATTGGTTATCTGAACATTGGGACTTAAAGTGGCAATAATATCATATAGTGTTCCGATAAACAAATTTTCTGCTTCTAAATAGGGATCAAATAATCAGTTTCATACCAGCTTCAAGAGTTGCAATAATTCTAATTATTACAACTTTCAAGCACATCCAACCAGTAGAAAAGTGCTGCCCGTTTTATCAAACTGATTTGTGAATTTGTTTTGTCAATATCACATAATCACTTTGAAAACGCGCATCTGAACACCACCTCAACAAATTCTGAGGGAATTTTACATAAAGTAAAGGTATATAAGTAATTCTACTCTAACCTTTAATGATCTGTTTGGCTGCATTTGGTATCAATATGATTATTTGACCCCTTGAGTCAGAATCAAATAAAAAGGTTTTTTTTCTGCAAGTAGGGTGAGAAGCATTCCGCGCCATACAAAACAAGGGGCATGGTTGGTATTTTATACTTTTGAGTATGAAATACCAATCATGCCCCTTGTTTTCGACGGCAAAAATCCTTCTCATAGGATCCTAGCCCTTGAGCCCGTAATAACCAAAACACAAAAAACTAAAGTCGCAGCAATCAGATAATCAATTTCAAAGCACACTTCCAAACACCCCCTTATTTTCTTTTTACTTTACATATTTCTTCTTGAATTGTGTACTTAATTATATTGCATTACATGTAGGCATTTCGTGCAAATAATGTAGAAAGTGCAAAATCAAGACTAAGTTTATGTGCACAAGATATACGAGAACAGCTGGAAGTTGCAGGGAACACATCTGAACTATGCTCACAGTTAGGAGCGGTGTTGGGTATGCTTGGTGACTGCTGGTATGTCTTATATGTTCTATAGACTTCAATGGCAGTATTTTTATGTGATTGTGATGTTGCGATCATCGTGAAGTTTACAGCTTTTGTAAATAATAAACTTAACTTGTGATTAGGTGGTAAATATAGCATGGGAGATCTTTTATTTAAATGATGAATTTCCCTTGCTAATGATGCTAAAACTGTTTTGTAGTCGTGCAATGGGAGATGGGAGTTCTGCAGTTGCGTATTTTGACGAGAGTGTCGATTTCCTTTCAAAAGTACAAACAGATGATCTAGAGGTACAAATAATCTAGTATGTTATGGATGTAGAGGTGACAAATTTGACCCGTTTGCCTACAAATAGGTTGATTTGGATTATGTTTTTTTATTTCTAACAGGTGACATGGGTAGAGCTGAAAGATTTAACTAAAAAGGAAACGGGTCAAAAGCCATCCTAACTGTATTCAAATGCAAAAAATTCTTAAATTGCTTTCTTTAAACAATTTTTTTACAAAAGTATCTTGTCCAAGTCAACCCATGCCACCCACCAGAACTAAAATTACCCATTGACCCGTTTTTTTGTATGACTTGGTTGTCATGAAGGTTAACTTGATGTCAGGATACATTGTTAATTATAACGGGAATATTTGCAGGTCAAACATACACTTTCAGTTTCCTTGAATAAAATTGGGGATCTCAAGTATTATGAAGGTGACTTGCAAGCTGCAAGGGATCACTACTATCGGGCTCTGGATGTTCGTCGCAATACTATCAAGGATTCTTCTAAAGCTCCGTCTCAGGTTGGTTTGACCCAAAACACTTTTAGTCTGTCCAGTTTATACTTTTTGTTTAAACTGGAAACACACTAGTGTGCAGTTGCATACACTAGAAACACACTATGGATGTCTTTAAAGTTTAAAGTTTCAACCGGTTAAGATCCATTTGCCTCGCTGCATTTGTAGCTAATTTTTTTCCTGTCTGATTTGTTAAAGACTAAAATAACCCAAATCAATATATTCATAAGTGAATGGGTCAAAATGGCCACCTAATGGTCTTCTATGATGCTTACCATAATATCTAAGAATGGTTTCAACTACAAGGAGGATGTGGCCCTTTTACTTCTGGGGGGGTGTTTGGATGTAATAAAACAGATTATATGAATGGTGATAAAAGACCCTTTTGAAAAGATTATATGAATGGTACTATATCATCAAGCAAGAGATTACAACAGCACATGAATGACAGGTTGTCGACAAATCATCTCCAATTTAAGATAATAATACATAAATGATGATAGGAGACACGTCTTGTGAGATGGGATTATTAGGTAATTTATTTTACAATCTGATAATCACTTTTGCAGCTGCAAGTATGAAAACAGGTTACAGCTAGTACGGAACTCATTATCTAAAACTGATCTTTTCCTCCAAAATAATCATATGCAGAAGCAGAACAGAACCCATTAATCAAAGCACTAAAAATTATTCATTTCAACTACAAGTTACTATATTTAGATAATCAATTTAAAAACAAAAATCCAAATACCCCGTAGGAAGTGCTTCAAGTGTATGGTGCATGATTACACAATTCATGGCCCTCTGACAAATAAATATTCTAATAACTTTGACAATATCGTGAATGAAATGTCCCCATTACATAACATTCTATATAGGTGATTGATCTTTAACATCATAATGCATATTTTTGTTCTGATGTATGCATGATACCTCCAGGTTCTAGATGTGTCTGTATCTCTTGCAAAAGTTGCTGATGTGGATAGAAATCTTAATGCCGAGGATGCAGCAACCGAAGGGTTTCAAGAAGCCATAAATTTGATAGAATCTTTGAAAATAAATGCTGAAGAAAATGCTCTGGAACAGCGGGTAAGAAACCTATCTGCTTATTTGTTTAGACTATAAGTCTACCCTCTTTTAGGATCAACAATCACATATAATGATAGTTGTAGGAAACAAAAAGTTAGAGGTGATAATATTGAGCCATTCACCATTTCACCTTAAAATGAGCCAATTTGGGGTGTTCTTTCTCTTCAATGGGTCAAAACAGGTAAAACATAGAACCTAGACTAAAACAAAACGGGTCAAATGGGTTGAAACTTGCCCAAGGTGATTCCGATGCTTAGGGTTTGCTTAATTGTGGAGAGATACTCAATTTTTCTATCTCCAGGTTTCAAGAAAAAATTTCTTTTTTCTGTCTCCAAAAACTATTGAAAATTTGGAAAACTTTTTCATAAGACATCAGAAAATGAAAAATATATGCTAAGGGCGTTGGTGGGTGGCAATGGTTTCGGTGGACGGTGACTGTGAGGATGGGTGGTGGTAGACAGGTTTGATGGGCGATGGTGGTGCCATGGTGGTCAACGTAGGTGGCAGCACGACACGGTGGTAATAGCAAGGGAACAATGACAGTGGGCGGTGACAACCATATAGTGGTTGGTAACAGGCGATGGTTGGCAACAAAATCCAACACCCTTTGACCCAAGAAGAAAATCCACAATATGATTTTGCGAATATGGTTCTGTTATTATACTTATTATATAGTTTAATTGTTGTATCATTTTCTCTGATAACCAAAAATGCTTGTTGACAGTACTTGAAGTTAAGATATACCCATTTAACTTCAACAAGTCAAAGGTCGACCTTTTTTGTTATGATGTATGGTAGTTGTGGTGGTTTTGACCCTTTTGCTTAGAAATGAGTTGATTTGGGTTATTTTCCATTTAAAAAGGTAAAATGGTTGGAAAGTGACTCGGGTTGTATTTATAAACTCATAACCTCTTTAATCGTTTTATCAATAATATGTTTTAGTGGTGTATAATACATTAGTTATTCATATACAACCCGTACTAATAATTACTCATTTTGACCCATTACCAACCGACCCGATATGACATCCTGCTCCTTTTTGAACTGCAGCGGCTTTCAGTGCTGGATTTCCTCAACAATCAACTCTCCAAGAAGCAATCCGAATGAAAATTAAATCAGAGTTGTGGCCTGGCGTGTGTTCCACATCTCCTCAAGAAATCACTTAGCTTCCCAGGTTGAGTGAGTTCATAATATAAGGGGGGCTAAATCGTACAATGGTGGATAATAATGACTAGCTTGTGTTGTTATACTCGTTTCCTGTTTTCTTTGATAAGTGCACACGATTGTATGTTTTCTCGTGACTGCTCATGTATATAAAGCTTATATTGCAAAATTTTCTGAACTTTTTCTGGGATCCAAGAATTATGTATGTAATGAACTAGTTATTAGACTCGTTTACAATTGTTTTCTTTTTGAAAAAAACTTCATAGAAAGACATTTAATAGCTATCAAGATCCGATCTTTATCCTCCTCAGATCTTACGATATTACAATTTTATTTAGCTAAACGACCCGATTCTTGGTAAGATCTTTTGCAAGTATAAGATCTTACATAAGATCCCTATTTTAACTATAGGATCTTAAGATCTCGATTCAATTTAATACTGCTTGACTAGAGTTAATTAAGATTATTTTTTGTTAATATAACATCTCCCTTCTCTAATAAAAGAGTAAATGGGAGGACACTTGGCACATTTCTAGTGCCTTATTTTTTTCTTTTTTCCCGCTCATTAACTCACCCTTTAATGTTGTCACATGTCAATCTCTTCAACTCCTAGCCCACAACCGCTATTCCTTTCTTCCCCTCGCAGACTAGGGTTCCGCCTCTTCCCCCTCTTCCGACTCTAAATTTCTATTCTTCTGGCCCCTCTCAAACTAGTGTTCCGCCTCTTACTGTCTCTATAGATAGGTTTGAAAACCTAATCAAGTAAATGGTTTTCATTATTCTTCCAAAACAATCGCATTTTGAAGAAGAATACGATCAATCGATGATATTGGCATTTGAAGAATCAAGATTTTCAGACCTAGAGATGAGAAATTATGCGATTATTGATGTGGTCAATCACAATTGGTTGATCAAAGGTATAAATAACTTCATCTATGGTTTCGATTTTTGATTTTTAAGCAACCGGTTTAAACAGTTTTAGGTTTTATAATTCGAATTTGATGTTTTTGAGGTTTGTAATCAAATAACTTGCATTCAATGAGTACAACGTTTGTCTTTCTCTTGGCTTCATTAAAATCTTTGAATTCACACTATTCTAAACTCAATTGCCTAAACTTCTACAAATGAATAGATGAAGAAGAAGGTTGTTTGGAGCACACATAACACCTTCCATCATTTGTCAAGGTAAAAGTTTTTCTCTTAAATCCATATTATTGTACTCATCAAGGCCAGAGCAATTAAGAAACATATCTAAAGCTTTGTAAAGCTTACTTCTTTTTCCGTGTCCTTTGTGTTTGAGAATTACAAATATAGCCTGCATATTCATGTACGGTTTAATTAAAGAATCTCTTGATAGGTGCAAAGAACCAAATCTAATTGCAACATGATATTACTAACTGCTCGTGGTCGAAGTTTGGGTAGTAGTTCTCCATTATCAATGTTTTTCTCTATTTGGTTTTCAGGCAAAACAAACATAGAAAACTGGTATTAATTACCATGCTTGACATTTTGGACTACTATGTCAGGTAATTCTTATGCATTTTTTGTTTGACTTTACTTCCATCCATGATAAACAAATGCTTGAACCGTGTATATGGTGAATTCTTTATTTCTATCAATGGCTATGCTGCAATCTTGATTTTTTAAATCTCAAATGTTGATTTTTTGTTTCCATCCATGATGAGCTAAAGGCAACAGTGTAAGATAATGAGATGGTTAGAGTTCAATATGCTTTTGTTAATTGTGTAATCAGGCTTGATGAAACTATATATGCTTTGGAAATAGAGTTGCTTTCACTTCAACAGGTAATAAAAAGGGTGGCCTTCCACTACTATATTTGCTTATGTATTGTGTAGAAATCATGAAATGTGGGGAAAGCTTAAACTTTACTTGAAAATAATTTGAACCAACGTTTGAATCATATATTTGATTCAAGTTTCTAAGAAAAATGATTATAAACTCTGGTCTTATTATAACTTTACTTAATACTTATCTCATTATCTGGTCATTAGTTGAAAACGACTATTGATCTCATATGGCTAAAGATAAACTTGAACTGAATTACTAAGTAATAAAATGTGTTGGTTATGTCTGTCAAGAAGAAAGCACTTGGGTGAATGACATGGAATTAATATAGCTATAACCTATCCTTGGAGCTATGGGTTTTTCTTGGCATGTCATGTGTATTTTAAAACCAAAATTTGTGGTTCACTTGTATTCATATGTAACATATGAAGTTTGGAACTTCTTAAGTTGCTCTTGCTTTAGCTGTTATCTTTGTTGTGTCTATTGGGCAATGGGACTTTTACTCTAATGTTAAGGTCTTCAAGTACTATGTCCCTTTCAAAATTCTACCTCCTGCTTTGTCTGCAAAATATATAGTTAACTTTTCTTTACTTTTTCTTTTTGAATTATATTTGGGTTACTAAATCAGAGATATATAATTATGGTTTAAAGAAGAGTTTTATAATAAATAAGGCTCTTTTTGTTAGTTTTTTACAAATAGTTTTGAGTAAAGTTATAGACTTTAGTTTGTAAAGTTAAGAAGTTGCATCAAGTTTATATTCATATGTAAACTTTGTGATACAATCATTGAAATGACGTGTCGGGAGATAAATTCCAAAAGTTGTAGGCATTGTGGTTGAAACAAAAAGTTTCACATGAATATACTTCACGAAAATTTCTTGATTCAACAATTAGATTTGAGAGTGGTAGAGATAAAGAAGAGAGTAGGGGTGAAGGAAAATGGAGGAAGTGAAAAGGTATTTAGAGGTAGAAAGGGTTTGATTGTATTTTCTTTCATGTAGATTAGGTAAGGCTGTATTATCTCTCCAATTGGATCATTTGATTCTGTAAACAAAGCTTTATATGTGTTTTATGTGTCTTAGTTTATTTTTATTTCAAAGTTTAGATTATTGGGTTAATAATAGAGTTACTTGAAGTTTATTGGATGTTATATTTCAGCATTGTATGTAGTACACTAAAGATAATCTTGAACCGAATAACTAAGTAAAAAAATGTGTTGGTTTATGTTTGTTAAGAAGAAAGTACATTGGTGAATGGGATCGAATTAATATATATAGTTTAACATGTCCTTGGAGCTATGGGGTTTTTTTGGTGTGTCATGTGTGTTTTGAAACTAGAATTTGAAGTTCATTCGTATTCATATGTAAAATATGAAGTTCAGGACTTCTTGTTAGTCATATATTTGTTTGTAGGCCTTGTGAAATTAATACTTACTATACTAGATTAATGTAACGGGCTTGACCCACACTTCTTGTAATAGTCTAGGATATCTTAGAAGCCCATAAGGCTTATGGCCCATGAGGCTTGAGGCCCAAGTGCCTCCTTGTATTTAAAGCCTTGCAAACCTAGTTTGCAAGGCAACCTTTGCCAGATCTGTTTAATAGCAATTACACCATCTGTGTGTTTTTCTTCAAAGCAAAGAGTTCATCTACGTTGTTCTTCATTGTGTTCTTACAAGAATCATCATTTACTCATCTTTACTCAAAAAACAGGACTTTCACTTCTTAAGTTGCTATTGCTTTAGTTGTTATCTTTGTTGTGTCTATTGGGCAATGGGACTTTTATTCTAATGTTATGGTCTTCAAGTACTATGTCCCCTTCTAAATTCTACCTCCCGCTTTGTCTGTAAAATATATAGAAAACTTTTCTTTTTCTTCTTATTCTGCAACTAAAGATTTCATAGATTGAATTCTTGGAAACCTACTTCCTAATATATGAAGTAACAGTTGTGATTTTTGTTTCCTGCAATTCCTTTATATGATTGAGGATGGTGAATGAACAAACGTTAGTTGAGTTATAGACCTTTGGAAAATGGGGTCATGAAGGTAAGACAGTTGCTATTTAAAGCTTAAGATCAACATACTTTGTTGTTAGTTTTATGATCAAACTTTTTGGTCAACGAGTTGAGTCAACAAAGTAATTTTAAATAAGAATTGATGGTTAATTGTCAAATAAGATCGAATTTAGAACTATATGAAGTTATTTAAAAAGTTCTCTAAATAAGTACATTCTTTAGCACACATATAAGAGTAATGATGTATACAAAGAGATTCAATATGCAAAAAGATCATTGATGATGCATATTTATTGCGTGTATAAGAAACACCATCTTTATATAAACCTCTAAGTTAGGTTCAATCATTTAGCTATCTGTCTCAATGTGCTTGCACCGCTACTCAATAATCTGTTTTTAGCTCTCAATTATTATAACTCTTTGTTGTTATTTTTTGACCGTTGTCATCTTTCAAGAAGATGGATCTCCGTATTAGAGACCTCTATATACCACATTGTCATAACAAATATTGGTCTCCTTTAATAGTTCAAGAAAATATGTCAAATTTCTGTTTGCAAGACACAGGTGTTAATGACTTAATGTCTTATAAATAGAATGTTGATCTACAATAGTAATTAGCATTTGTTGTAAATTAAAAAATAGTTACTTCGTTATCAATTGTGCTTGCCTGTCATTTCTTCCTACTTTTAATTTTGAAGACGGTCGTTGGTTAGCAAAGGGATAACTCACTTTTTTTTTTTTTTGCAAGTAAGGTGGTCATGGTGTGATATGGAAACTAAATTAAACTTAACAATTATGTTTTAAATAAGTTTGATTTTAATTATGTTTGTTTCTATGATCGAATGCTACATAGATAACATAAGACAGATTTGAATATAAGCATACAAGTTTGTAATTCGTATTGGTTTGATTCTAACCACGTTTGATGCCTTAAATAAGAATGTCGATTTGTTTGGGTTGTCGTTTTGTTTTGCTTTTGATGTTATGCCTATTTGTTTAAATTGTCGGTCAATGAAGGTACTTTTTGTTGCACATAGCTAGGAATTAACATAGATGGTGAGTTACAAAATTTACTCATATTTTATCAAGTGGTGTGTACTAATCGAAAAAAATCATTTAGTAAATTATTGATGGTTATTTTTTTTTTTTAAATAGTTTTTTGTACTGTTTGAATATAACATTTTTCAAATTCTTATAACTTATCATTGTTTAACTTAAAATAAATATTGGTAAAGCATGCATGCGATTATTTGATATCTATAAATGTTTAATATTTATCAATTTCTTTTAAAAACAACCCGTATGATACACGGGTATCTAACCTAGTATTAAATAAATATGTAACCCGTTAAATGGTATATAAAAGTATATTTCATAAAGGCTTTGGTTTGTCATTCTAAAATCCAAATTTAAAATATCATAATTACTAATATGAATCTTTAATAGTTGTATATTTTTTTTTACTAATATCACGTTTTAAACTTTGAATCTTATAGTAACTTATCGTGAAATTACCAATTGATATAAATTATCGTGCTTAATGCACAAAATGTAATAAACTTTGGGTAAAATGTTATTGTATGCAATGAGCTTTAATGTGTCTCAGATAATACAATCAGTTTGTAAAAACGTTATACAAGTTGATTGTATTATTTGATACATTTTTGTAAATTGATTACCTTATTTGAGACAAACAATAACACATTTTTGCATAAAATGACACGTTTTTGTAAGTTGATTACATTATTTAAGACAAATTATAGTTTATTGCATTTTGATGAAATATGTCCTAAATTATTACACATATAAAAGAAACTTAGAAATCGTAGTAGAATCGTACAATCTCGATCCGATTTTACGATTCTAGTCTTTTAAAGACTAAAATGATAGCATAGTATTATAGTAAGACTCCAATCTTGAAAACTTTCTAGGTTATTTTGAAATTTTATGAGGACCAAACTCTTTTAATTAAAGGTATCTGATTTATAAATTTGATCCAGATAAAGATGTGGACTTTTAGGGGGTTAAGTTGTCACATTTTTGTTATCTTCGAACCCAAAAAATAAAAGCTAAGTTAATACCTTTAATTAACAAAAAAGACAAGGTTAGATCATCATCATCGAGATTCAGTAGTAGTTGCGCATTCGACGATGTTATATATTTAATATTTAACTATAATATAATAATAATAAAATAATAAAAGTTTGGTACCTGAAGAGTTGTATTCATATCCTTGCTAAACAGTTTGCCGTTAATTGGTTTTTTTATATATAATTTAAACTATTTTAATAGATTTTATAGGACTTTTGTAACTCGTATATATAGGACTACTGATCAAAACGTCGTCATTTTCCCAGGATTTTAATTTTAAAAAAAAGGTTTTACAAAACAAAAAAAAAATTGCCATCCTAAAATACAATTTTACATCATGGCCGTTTCGGTATTGGTCAAAGACGAAAAACTGAAGTCAAATTTCGTTTAGAAAAGTTGACCATCTTGCGTTCTCTCTAAGTCCGTAGATGATAATCGAGAGTAAATGCATGAATTTCTGAAGGACTCGTTCCAGGCCTGTAAATCACAACAATCATTTGTAAAATAACCGCGATCAATACATACAGTAAATAAAAGGATAAAATGTACTTGACTCGGGTTATCGTATATATAAAAAAAATTTACTTTTTACTATAATAACAAACATTTAATAGGATAGATAGTAGTAGCATGTATCATTTCCCCGTAATAGAAAGAAAAGGCTGAATTGCCAGAGAGCTTTGCCGGTCTAAAACTTGTATCTTTGCCTCAATCAGATCAAGATATGGGGCTAATATTTGTGCAGCTAGCCAGTGCTAGGGTGTAGTCGAGTTGACACACTATCAAGCTCGAGTTCGACTCGATTAAAAAAATTGAAGCTTGAAACTTGACTCGAGCTTGATGAGCTAACCAATACTATCGATTTATCGAGCTCGGCTCGGCTCAAATCAATTTCCAAAATTAGTATATTAGATAATAATATAATCAGTTTTAGTAGAATTTATAGAATTGTGTTCAAAGTCCATGTAAAAAACATAGTCCTAAAATTTTAATATTCAATCACAGGTGATTCAGTATATAATCACACGTGATTTGTAAAAGCATCACATGTGAATTACGAAAATGCCACTCCGCCCAAAATTTTAAAATGCAATCTGGACCATT
>JAUEJL010083140.1:0-15045 GCA_032274825.1 Drosophyllum lusitanicum
GCATGGGCGTGCCTCGTAGAGGTACGGCCGTGCCTAGTGCGAAAGCATTAGCCCAAGTCGGGCGTGACTTAGGTGTTCCCGTGGGCTGGGACGGGCATGGCTTGTGAGGCACGGCTGTGCCTCACGCTGTAGCAGCCAATTTAAATAGTATTTTAAGACTAGTTTAATGGTGGTTGTTTGCTATTAACACCAATGGCTGTTACGGACGAGTTATGGACTGCTTAAGGGGGTCTATAAGACCTCTAACTTATTATTGTGGTTTGGTTAGCCGCTTTGAACAATATAGTAAGCATATCTCTCAATACACACACTTGGAAGAGTGGTTCTTGGAGTTCAAGACAAGCGTCAAGTTGGTGTGTAGTCTTGGTGATGCTCTTGGCAGCGTCTAAGCATAGCTACCACGTGGGGATCATTGACACTTGGTGTGGATACCGATAGAAGAATACATCTTTGTATTCTCAAGTCCATTCTGTTTCAATCGTCATCAACAAGGAAGTTGAAGAACTAGTATGGTATATTTCTTCTTGTTGTTCCTTTCTTTTCGTTGCAATGTCGTTGTCTAGAGTATGGTCCATTGGATGGTGAGTTGGTGGCATGAAATTCAAAATTGTTTTTACCCGTATTTCTTTCTGCTGCGTTTTCTAGATGCCACCAAAACCCAATAGTATGTCATCCCTGACAAGTACCAAATCACAACCTAACAGGTTTGATATGCTCATATGGATACGTAATCAATCATTCTATTGTTCGCGATATCCAGGTGAACATGAGACATTGTACAAAGTCATTCTCCGATCATTCCCTATTATATTTCTCGATCAAGGTTGGTGGTGACAGAAAAATACAAATTGAAGCTGACCAACTATCTTTGCAAAGTTAAGCACGACCATGCATTTTGGTGTCAGCAACCAATCATCGAGGGCCCAGGGATATCTCTCTAAACAGAGGAACAAATTCCTTTGACTACATTGCCCCCATTACATTGGCAATACTTTGCCCAAAAGCTCCCTTTATAACAGCCAGTTACGGACTGCATTTGAAAGCAATCAGAACAACGCAGACCAATGTCGTGAAAACACATTCATCTCCGGTCTAAGGACAAAATGATATTATCATCCGGATTTACTCTTGACATGTACCATGAAGTAAAATCAGGTGTGGGTCGTCCAATCACTTGAAACTATTTTCAAGTATACGCGAATTAGTGGGTCCCTTGTATTCAGTCTCTATTATACACTATGACCAATCATTTCCCTCGGTCTTCGTTCAAACTTCCTTCCAATAAAGAATAACTGACCGTGGACTTTTAGAATGTAAAACATTCAAGGAAATGATAAAACATGCAAAGTTGGAACACAATAATGATTTAATAGAAGTACCTGCTACATGCGTATTATTAAATCTCCATTCAATAATCGATACAATAATGAATGTAATACTGTTTAATGTTCCCAATACATGGCAAATACATCAAATATAATAACCAAATACTTCAACTCAAACCAAGTCACTAGAAAATCAAATCCCAATAGCACGTGTGTGGGCATCGTGCTTAGCTAGCGACAACAGTTTAGTGAAAGGATCCGCCAAATTACTATCTATGTGTACTTTGTTGATAACAATGTCTCCACTATCGACCACCTCCCGGATAAAACGATATTTCTGTAGAATATGCCTCGTGCGTCAGTGAGATTTTGGTTCTTTAGCTAAACACACCTCACCCTTGTTGTCACAGAAGAACTCAACAAGGTCGCTAATGCTTGGAACCACTCCATGATCATGAATAAACTTCCTCATCCACACGATCTCCTTAGGAGCTTCACTGACCGCAATATATTCCGACTCGGTAGTAGAATTGGCCACTGTGTCTTGCTTGGAGCTCCTCGAGGAGATAGCACCACCGTTTAATAAGAACATGAACCCCGATTGTGATTGGTAGTAATCCCTATCAGTTTGGAAGTTAGCATGAGAGTAACCCTTTACTCTAAGCTCTTGCTCACCTACATACACCATGAACATGTCCTTAGTCCTCCGAAGATACTTGAGAATGCTCTTCTGCGCCGTCTAATGAGGTTCGCCAAGAACATTAGACCGAGTACATAGCATGGCGTACATGATCGAGCCCACAACTGAAGCATACGGAACTCACTTCATTACTTCCCGTTCCTCGAGGGAACTAGGGGACTAAGTCTTACTCAGAACCAAAACATGTGACATGGGGAGTAACCCCTTCATGGAGTCCTCTATCCTAAATCTCTTTACGACTTTTTCAATTTATGTACTTTAGCTAAGCCCAATTAGACTCTTGGATCGATATCTATAGATCTTGATCTCAAGAATGCATGTCGCATACCCTAGATCCTTTATCGAAAAACAATTCCCTAACCAGGTTTTTACACCTTGAAGGGTCAGGACATCATTTCCAATGAGGAGTATGTCTTTGAAATTCAAAACTAGGAATACAACAATACACCCACTAGCCCTGACGTATACGCATGGCTCATTCTTGCTTTTCGAAAAGCCAGACTCTTTGACTTTCTCATCAAAGCACAGCTTCCAGCTGCGCGATGCTTGCTTACGTCCATAACTGGATTTCTTAAGCTTGCAAATAGAAGACTCTATCTAGATACTTTGAATGCACAAAACCCTCATAGGCTACACAAAAGCCTCTGAAAGTGTTACTTTATCTGGATACTTTGAATTCACAAAAACTTCAGGTGTTGTCATATACACCTCCTCTGAAAGTGTTTCATTAAGGAACGCGGTTTTGACATCCATTTACCAAATCTCATTATCATGAAAAGCGGCAATTGCCATAAGTATCCGGATAGACTTCAACATGGCCACCAGGGAAAAGGTCTTCTCACAGTCTACACCATGACTTTGTGTGAAACCCTTAGCCACCAGTCAGGCTTTGAAGGTGTGTACCTCTCCATCTATGCCTATCTTTTTCTTAAAGACCGACTTGCACCCTACGGGTCTACACCTAGATACCGGATCTACCAAGTCTCATACTTGGTTATCTGACATAGATTGCATCTCAGACTCCATAGCCTCTTTCCACCTAGCATACTCAGGGCCCACCATGGCGTCCTGATAAGATGGAGGTTCATCATGAGAAACCCATATTTGTGTCAAGTTCTCCAGCATCGCCGTGTTGAGAATCAGGTTGTAAACTAGTGCCGACATCAGCTTGTTTATTGGAAGGTTCTAGAATTTCTTAAAGATCTACCTTTTTCCCACTAGCGTTCTTGCATACCAACTCCCTTTCAAGGAAGACAACCCTTCAAGAAACAAATACTTGTTCTCGAAAGGTTTGTTCAACAAATATCCCATAGATCCAGTAGGTTACCCAATGAATAAACACCACTCAGCTCAGGGCTCCAACTTGTCCTCTACCTCACGTCTTACGTGCGCAGGACATCCCTAAATTTGAGACATGAAATAGATTGAACCTTTTCCATTCCATATCTCAAATGGTGTTTTCTTAACCTTCTTTGTCGGTACGAGGTTAAGGATTCTAATGGCCATTTCTAATGCATAGCCCCAAAAGCTAATGGGTACATCCGTGCGACTCATCATACTCCAGACCATATCCAACAATATTTGGTTCCTCCTCTCGGCATCACCATTTAATTGTGGCATCCTAGGAGGGGTAAATTGCGAGACAATCCCACATTCTTTAAGATGGTCACGGAATTTGAAACTTAGATACTCACCACAACGATCCGATCTGAGTATCTTAATCCATTTACCTAATTAGTTCTAAACTTCATTTTGGAAAGTCTTAAACACCTCTAAGGTATCCGACTTTTGTCTCACCAATTAGACATACCCATACCTACTAAAATCATTGGTAAAGGTTACAAAGTATCTAGAGTTGTCTCTAGTGGCATGCTTGAACGGACCACACACATCCGTGTGAACGATATCCAACAAGTCTTTACCCCTCTCACAAACCCGATGAAGGGTGCTTTGGTCATTTTGCCTAATAAGCAACACTCGCATACATCATCCAACCCATGGTTAAATGATTCCAAGATCCCATCTGCTTGGAGCTTGGCGATGCGCTTCTTGTTTATATGGCCCAATCGACCATGCCATAATGATAACTTGTCTAAACTATCTTTGGACTTAGAACCAATATTCATGATTGATCTATCACTTTTCAAGCATACGCTTGTCTCATATATGCCATGACACGGATATGCTTTAAAATAAAATACATCATTCTTAAAGCATGAAATAATTCCATTAAAAAAATTAAATGAATATCCATCGTCAAACAAGGCATAAAAAGAAATAATGTTTCTTGCCACGCAAGGCGAATAAGATACATTAATTGAAGTAATAGATAAGCCAGAGATAGCGGTCCCTTAAGCGCAAAGCCTCTTGAGCTCCTCCTTATACTTGGGGCAAATATACCGGTAGTGTCCCTTCTCCCTGTAGAAGAAGGTGGCCTCTTTCGGTGAGGTGGCTATAGGAGCTACTTTTTTTCCCCTTCAGCTCCGGGGTTGGGTTTGGATTGGGTTTAGGTGTTGCCACCTTAGCCTTCCCTTTGCCCTTCCTTTTAGAGCTGAAAGTGGGTCACTTCCTCTTAGATCCACCCTCATGGATGGCTAGGACGGGAGTAGAGGTGGATGGCTTCGCCTTGGCCATGTTAGACTCAGTGGTCTTCAACATGTCATGCAATTCCATCAAGGACTTGTCTAGGTTATGCATGTGGTACTTCATAATGAACGAACCATATGTGGAGAACAAGAATCGGAGGATATATCCGTAGCCAACGCCTTCCCCATGGGAAAGCCCAACCTCTCAAGCTGGTTCACGTATGCCTTCTTACGAAGGACGTAGGAGTTCACGTTCCCTACCTCTTGAATCATACAACCATTGAAGGCCTTGACACACTCATAGAGCTCTTGCCTCGCTTGCTATTAGAACATTTCCTTTAGCTGTATTACCATATCAAACGCACTAACGTCCTCAAATTGATTTTGCAACTCGGGTCTCGTAGTCATAAGCATGATGCAAGTGACCTCGTTTGTGTCCTTAAGGCGTTTTTCTTAAGCATCCTCAACGGCCCTTGTTGCATTGGTAATAGGAGCCTCCGAAAGAGCTTCATTGAGGACGTACAATTTCATTTCATGTGGCAGGACAATTCTCAATTGCCTATGTCAATCCATAAAGTTTACTCCTACGAGTTTCTCCGTATCTAAAAATGGATGGAGTAACATGTGTGTCGCGGTGTTGCTTGAAGATGTCATCTAAAAGAAGGCAAAGCACGAAATGGTTAGTTTGACATATTTTAATTCTTGTTAAACAATTACCCAGTAGTTTAAATAAAACTAATTATCTTAACAAGGGCTAAGAACCTTCTTTCAGTCCACTACATGACGGGTTTATCGTGGATCACTTTATTGAGCTATTTAGGCAGGTAACCGCTTTACCAATTGCAACTCTTAGACACTTGTAGGATCCTTCGATACTCATAGCATCGATTTGGCATTTTGATCTCTTCTCACACCAATTCCTCGTTAAGCCACTTTGTTAACTTGGTTTAGGCACGACAATTACCAACGCGTATTAAGTTGGAATTGTAAATCGCCCATCAAGATACGCGGTGATACGCTACCCCAATGGTTAGCTCGGTTAATGCAAGACAACTAACCTTGCGAGTTGTCACACTCACCTTCCACACAGCTACACAAGAATTAGCTCAACTTAGCTCGACAACCAATCCTTGTTTCGCTAGATTCGGGCGGCATCATCTTACGGATGGCGTGTGATTTAGTTTTTGAGAAAAATGAGACTTTTGTTTTTCCTGTTAAAAAGCTCTTTTCATTTTGAATAACAAATAAGTGACAAAACTCATTTACACTTTTTGAACATTAACAATTTATATTCCTGTTAATCATGTGAATGCGTAGAGTTTGTTAACCGATTAAGGAAAACTATAAGTTTTATTACTTTGAAAGATTTTCTAGCATGCGAAGTACCTAACAACCATGCAAGAAAATACATATAAAAAACAATAAATAACCAAGCACACTAAATCCGGTAATGAGCCCCTAAAACCTAAGTGCTCCCCGTGAGCCAACGAAGGGAACAAAGTCTACTAAGTACATCAATCCAATGTCTTCGTGGTGTGCTCCCACTTGATCACTTGCCTCCAAATGGCCTCCGGACCCGTGATCACCGACACGTCTCCCAAGACTCCTGATGGTTGCCTCCGGTCTTCCCTTCATAATTACATACAAATATGAAAAGAAATGGCATGCAAGCTACAATTCCTATTCTAAGCTAATTTACAATTACAAGGAATAACAATAGCATGCAAGCCACAATAAAGTACACATTTTCAAACCGAATGAATTAATTATTACAAACCATTGTGGTACAAACCACCAAATGAATGAAATAAAGAAACACAACCAAATACCACACAAAGGTCTATGCGCTCAAATTACCGATGCTCACTAAACAACTACAAAAAAACTAACTAGCATGGTGTGCCACACCAAGCCATGCAAAAGTGTATGGTAATTAAGTTTGTTCCCAATCCTATCTAAACACTCAAGGCACAAATGAACAAACCTTGTACATATGCATTAGGATTCCAAACACATTGAAATCCATATTCATACATAAACATAAAATATGTATGCATGTGCATTTTATGCCAAAATCACACAATACATACACATACATGAATATAGAACACATATGGGGCTTTATAAGGCTAAAAATCCAAAAAACAAATTCTGGAAAAACCAAAATCTAAGTGCTAAAAACCGAATTCGTTTTCTTTTTCAAAAAAGGAAAAAACTTGTTGTTCACGACACCTTTACGAGCTACTACTCTTCACGACCCCTCACGACCCACAAAGGCAGTACGCTCCATGACTTGTGAGACAGTTAAAAACCTTTCCCGGCTAGCACCCCACGAGGCTAGTCGTGTAGCCTTCACGACCTGTGAAGAGCTTTTGGACAGAATGTCCAATTTTAAAAATTTGGTTTTTCAAGCCACAAAGGTGCATGTATCTTGCAAAGGTGGCTCTGATACCACTATTGGGATTCACTAAGGAGCCATACACGCAACGGAAGAAAATAAAACACACAAAACAAAGCCCTAATGAATCCCAAAAGTGGTGGAACCTTTCCAAAAACACATGCAACCAAAAGAAAGAACAAGGGATGGAAGCTCCAGACAAGTGACCTCAAGTCCTTTGTTATTCCACACGAAGAAAGCAACAAATCCAGTATACTAATACCTCCTTGCATAACTCACCAACACTTGTAGTTGTAAATGGAACAACCATGATCACCAAACTTGCACATCCACACTCTAATGGACTTACTAGACTCTTTGTACTAGTAGTTGATAAACAAATATGAGTACTTTGAGAAATCAAGTAGAGAAAAAACACCCTTAAGTGTGTGTATTTCTATTTCAATACGGTACGAGTTACATTCTAGAAAGCATGTGTCACCTTATATAGTGCATGTACAAAATACTAGTTCTAAGTATAAAGGTGACACTAATATACAAAAGATAAACTAGATTCCAAACATACAATTAATATCTAACAATCTCCCCCTTGTTTGAATCTAGTCTATATTTCTTTGTCCAATCATTCTCTGCCAATGTCTGGTCATTTTTCTCTCATCTCGCTTGGCTTCAAACAGCTTGATCACTTCTGTTAGGCGAACTCTTGGCGCTTGATCAACTTCTTCTTTAAGACTCATGTTGTGCTCTTTTATCTTGATTAACCATATTTTCAATGAACCATCATAGTAAGCATTTACTTCATTAAACCTCAAGAAGAATTTCTACTGTTTGCTGTTAAACAGTACAATCCCTTCATCACCTTCAAATTCCTCATCACAACTCCATATTACTTGATACATCTCCAATTGATCGAGCTTTGAATGATGTGTCTTTGGTTTTAGAACATTGATTTTATCTTTATCAGCTTCAGCTCCCAATTGAAGATCTATTTCCTCAGCTCTTTGGCTTCTATATCGCATAAATTCCCACAGTTTAAGATATCCAGCAGACTTATCCATATTTTTTTATAATTTTGACTCGAGCTGCTCCACAAGAAAATTCACATCACCTAGACTTAGAAATTTCAGATCCATATGCCAAAAACTGTAGCTCTTCAAATCAGATCTGGTAACGTGATAGCAAATCATATCAACAAACATTACTTTTTGTATCGCCACATAGTTCTGCTTTATTATAGGATATGCATACTCGACTTCTTCTTTCTTTGATGTATGCATATTTAGAAACAATCTGGTTTGAGCTTCATCAGCATTGTTAACTCCAAACAAATTCACATCAAGCAGTTCACCAAGTTGTTCTGAATAGATATTCACAAATTTTTCTTCAAGGAACGCAACTGGTATATCTTGATATCTCGAATTCTTACTTCTTTCCTTAAAGCTTCTCTTGTCAGCACATAACTTTTTCTCACATTTGGCAAAGATCCTGTGTGGATTGGATCTATTTGGACATTCTGAGGAAATTCCCATTCGGCATCTTTAGATAATTTCTTTTTCTATGTTTCCTTTTGTTGTTTTCTGATTATATCTGTTGGAGTTATTCTGAATTTGCCTGGAGATGGTGGGAACAAATCTGATACTTCCTTGTTGATTTTCAATACACTATCCAAATTTAACTGTTCAATTTCAGGCTTTGCAACCTTCTGAGTTGTTAACGTTTCATCCTTTTGCTTACTCATCCATAAATCCAGAGTCAAATCCTCATCCTCAACATCAATAATATCATCCTTTTCAAATTCAAATTCTGTCTCAACTATCTCCATTTCCTTTAGTTTTCCTTTATATTTCTGCTTGAATGATGTTTCATGTAATTTTACAGCAACAACACTAATCCTCTGAGCAGTCGGGGTGTCAAAATGTGACTTTAACCTTTTCTCCCCCTCAGGGCGATCGATGTCAGAATCATGGTCGTCATGCCTGGGTCTTTTTGATGACCCGGCAGCTGTTTTACATGTTGACTCATCCTCCATTCTTAATAAAGATATCAGATCAACTTTTAAGATCATCAAATATAGTTCGTTGGTCATTTTCTCATTTATATCAGCCTCTCTGGTTTCTATCAAATCATCTAACTTAGCCTCAATCCTTTCATTCTGCTTTTTGAGCTCATTGAATCTTTCAGCATTTATCCTTTGAGTATCATCAAAACTACGTATAACTGTTCCATTGCAGCATCAAAATCAGCTTTGGAAACAAATTCCTTAGCCGATTCAGACTCAGGAGGGGTAACATTACTGGGATCACTTAGATTGCCCGTTAAGACACCAGCATCTTTAGAAACAAATTATATAGATGAAGGGCCACCCACTTTCACAACTGGATCAACGTTGACTGTGATGTGATTTCCTACCAATCTTTGGATATGGCCAACAAAGGTTTCACCTATGGTAGTTCCGGCAGGTCTTTTTTTGAATAGACTGCACAAAGCTTCCAGTGTCTGCGAGTGTTTAGAAAGAAAGTCAACAATTTGTTGACGGTTTTCGATGTACGCTGAAGAATCGGTCGTGACTTGGAGCTCTTGGTCACTTGTTTCAATATCAGCACCCTCCGAATGAGGAGCCGATAGTGTATGTGCTTTATCTCCATGTGATGAAACAATAACCTGTTGAGAGGCTATTGAGTAGCTAGGAGGGGTTTGTGCACACTCTGGTGGGATGCCAGAGACTTGTTCAATGTCAGGCTGAAGCCCAACAGTTGATGTGGTTTCCCTCACTTTGCTAAAGAACTCTCATCACTCTTTTGTTCTTTTCTCTCTTCTCTCTCTCCCTCACTTTGCTTTTGCCTCTCTAAATCCTATTCTACGGTTAAAACATTTATATCATCATACAAGCCCTAAGTATCAACATTTTCAAAGTCAAACTCTAGATCCATCATTTGATCATCATAAGCAAAAACAATATGATGTATTCTTTGACCATCAGGACCAAATTCCTCCTCAGTGTCATCATTTTCAGTATCCATTATCATCATATCAATATCTCTCTGGAAAGAATCTATATCACTTGATTGAGAACTTTAAACAGACTGTACCACTTGTTTTGCAATTTCAGTAACTGTCAAATTATCACCAGAGTCCACAGTACCTCCCTCTCTATCTGAATCTCCCTCACTTACTTCACCACCCCTCTCAAAATTTTCTCTCTGCACGTCCCTGTCAGCTTCTCTCTGAGAAGATTAACTCCAAGTATCACTACTCTCGGGACCTAATGTTCTTAGGGTAGGACCAGTAGGCTATTTCCGATCCATAAGAACTAGATTATTCTCACTTATGTACTGTTGAACTATATCACTTTCAAGATCGAGCAATTGCACCAACTCCACCGGCATTACATACGGATAAACATTTCGCATCACCAGAATCCTGTACAATTTAATCATCATTTGAATCTGAGGCGCGAGATCATCATCACGTCTTGAGATTTCAGGATCTCTTGACATCAACCGTTGTATTATCATCGTTAAGAATCGCGGGAACGGTAAGAAATTTCTCCTCTTTCCTGGAATCACCTTTTCACGTACCACCTTTGAAATTTCTATAAACACCAATTCAGCATAGTCAAAATGAAAATGTTTCACCATTCCACCCAAAACTTTCATCGCAAACGCATCAGCTCCATCAATCCCTTTCGTCACACAAGTCAAGCATCTCATGATTATTGCATATAAAGTTTTCCATTGAGGAACCAACCCTGATCATTTAAATTTAGACATCCCGGTCAACTCATCACCATTCCATCCCAGATCCATTATATGAGGTAAAATTTTCTTGTCAGTTGGAATTGGATCAAATTCAGTTCTTGAAGGATATGTATTCTGTTTAGGTAATTTGAGAATTCGTGAGAAACTATCAACTCCCATTTCAAATTCGACCTGATCTATTCTCCCAGAGATGACAGGGTTTCCTTGTTCACTTTTAGTTAGGTATAAAGAGTTCCACAGTTGTTGTACATATACCTCAGGAACATGTGGTTCAGCATCCAAAGGGTTAAAAGTGAAGATATGGGAGAGTGGGTGTGAGGCTATGAGTTCAGTTATGATGGGGAAATCGATCTTGGTTAGTTCTGGTACGAAGTAGGCATTATTCAGTTGATATGGAAGGTAATTGGCTTGAGAAAAAAGGGTTTCAAAAGGAATCTGAGGATTTTTCTGATGTTCTGCCATGTGTATGAGCAAACAATTAGAACACAGTTCAAAGAATAACTCTTTCTGAAAAAAATTGGAATTTTATGAAAAAATTTCCTAAGTGTTAAAAGGAAATTCCGACATTAATGAAATCCAATAGCTTTTATCGGATTTGATTGAAAACCGAGACTTTCCTTTGTCAAAAATCCAACACTTATGAATTCCGAGACTTTCCTTTGTGAAAACCGATAGTTATGAAATCCGTTATACCACACAATCCGACATTCTTAGAAATCCGTTATTTCTAAGTTTCAAAATCCGACAATTAGAAATCCGTTAATTTCAAAATTCCTTCAACAAAATCCGACAGATTGAAATCCGATTATTTCCAACACCCTTTTCTAAGTAACTATGGGATTTATCTCAAAATCTGATAGTTCATCCCTATTTTGAAAAAGCTTTAAGTGTCGAAAACCGACATATTCAAAAACCTCGAATTTGTTACTTATAAAAACCAAAACTCAAAATTTCATGTAATTAACTGCAGTCAAGAAACTCCTTTTGATTCAACCAATCCAATTAACCCTTAAAAACAACATTCATCGAGTTCGTAATAGACATTATCGAACCAACATTCATTGAGTTCGAAATAGACATTATCGAACCAACATTCAAAATCCGACATTCAAACACAAGAATCAATGAACAAATTCATGATTTACTCAGAAATTAAACTCAGACCTCAATTCTACAACCATTTTCGAGTTTAATACAACAAACACATGACTAAACAACATTCAAAATCAAGTTTAAACGATTGATTTCATTCCGCAAAAACAGGTTTTCTCGAACACTTTAAACCCATTAAAACCCACCAAAACTTATATGATCACACAAGAAATTTATACCTTTAAGAACACTAATCAATCACGATCACAGATCTAATATCAAATCTTGCAAACAATAACTTTGAAAAGTTTGATTTTTCTGAGGAAGTTGAAGTGTTCGTGTGTTTGGAAAACCAATACTAACTATCAGATTTTCCTTTTATAGGCAAACCATAAATCCGACACAAAAAAGTCCGACAAACCATGGTTGAAACCGACCCAAAGCAAATCCGAAACAAAATGATGCGGATTTTGGAGTAAATCCGACGGAAGTCTCGGATTTGGTGTAAATCCAACAAAAATTGCGGATTTGAAATAAATCCGACAATATTTGCGGATTTCACAACTTGGCACTTTTAAAACCAACATACTCCCCCTTAACCTAACACGTTATCTTTGATATAAACATGTTGATCATAACGATGAAATTTTTTGTATTTTAAGAAAATTTTAAATTCGAAAACAAATTAAAAAACAAACATAAAACTCCCCCTCAAATCATGCACAATTGTACATCTATTTGAGATGAAGAATTTTTTTTTAATTTTAATATTTTGAAAATGTATTTGATTTTTCTATTGTTTTCATTTTCCTCCCCCTACAAGCATGAATCATCCGTAATTCATGACTTGTATTTCAAATATTAATCCTCCTAGACTCATCATTAGTACCTGCACACACTAACACATACCATGATATATCTGTTTAATCCAAAATAAATAAAGAAATAATATGTCAAACAGACAAATTCAATATTCCTAATCTTGACACCAAAGCATTAAATCGAGATTCGTCTAAAGCCTGTGTGAAAATATCAGCAAGTTGATTTTCAGTTTGAACATATTTCAACTCAATTAATCCTTTTTCAGTATAGTCTTTGATAAAATGATATCTGATGTATATATGCTTAGTTTTAGAATGATGTACCGGATTACATGTAATAGAAATGGCACTCTGAGAGTCACACAACAAAGGAATCTTGTTGTAATCCAGACCAAAGTCAGATAGCTGAGTTCGAATCCAAAGACACCGTGAACAGCAATTTGCAGCAGCAATGTATTCAGCTTCAACTGTTGAAGACGACACATAGTTTTGCTTTTTGTACCCCGAGCATACCAGTCTGTCTCCTAAGAAGTGTGCACTCCGAGGTACTTTTTCTGTCCATCATGCATCTGGCATAATGTGCATCAGAATAAGAAATTAGTTCAAATCCCGAATCTCTAGGATACCACAAACCAAGATCTGGGGTACCATTCAGATATCTCAAAATACGTTTGACTGCCAATAAGTGAGATTCCTTAGGATTTGCTTGAAATCTAGCACAGAGACATGTTGAAAACATAATATCTGGCCTACTTGCCGTCAGATACAGTAATGATCCTATCATACCGCGATAAGCTTTTGAATATACTACTTCTCTATCATAATCAGCAGATAGTTTTGTTTTAGCAGCCATGGGTGTATTAATTGGTGTACAACTAGAGATATCAAATTTCTTTAAAAGATCCTTGATATATTTAGCTTGATTTATAAAAATCCCGTGATTCAGCTGTTTTATTTGCAATCCGAGGAAAAACTTAACTTCCCCCATCATGCTCATTTCAAACCGTTTTTTCATCGTATCTGAAAATTCATTGCCATACTGAGGATTTGTTGAGCCAAATATTATATCATGTACATATATCTGTACTTACACATAGTCCTTTCCCATTTTATTCTTGAAAAGCGTTGTATCCGTTTTCCCTTTGACGTAGCCTTCATTTAGCAAATGTTCTGACAACTCATCATACCAAGCTCTCGGGGCTTGTTTTAAACCATACATAGCCTTGTCCAGAATATATACATCATTGGGCCTTTTTGGATCAACAAAACCTTCAGGTTGTCCAACATATACTTCTTCTTTCAATTTTCCATTGAGGAAAGCTGTTTTGACATCCATTTGGAACACCGTGAAGTTTTTGAATGCAGCATAGGCTAGAAATAATCTGATAGCTTCAATCCTTGCTACAGGGGCAAAATTCTCATCATAATCAATACCTTCTTGCTGATTGTATCCCTTAGCCACTAGCCTTGCCTTATTTCTCACAACTATTTCATTCGAGTCTTTCTTATTTTTAAAAACCCATTTAGTTCCAACAATTGAATTTCCTTCAGGTATACGAACTAATCTCCACACTTTGAGCCACTCAAACTAATTTAATTCTTCTTGCATTGCAATGATCCAGTCAGCATCAGCTAGAGCTTTAGAGACTCTTGTGGGTTCAATCATGCTTAGAAAGCTTGAGTATAGACATTCGTTAGCAGTAGCAGATCTTGTTTGAACACTGGCGTTCAAACTACCAATAACTTGAGTCTTAGGATGACTTCTTAACCACACAGGTTCGGGGGTATGAACCCATGTAATCATCTATGTTCCTTAGATCCTCAGAATTGACATATTCCATGAATGGATGAAAACGATAATATCGGGGAGCTTCTTGAATAGCAGGACTATTCGTTGCTTCAAATTCAGAATTATCAGAATTATCCGTCAGTTGTTGGTTAGTAGACACACTTGGTGGTTCAGTGAGCGTCACAGACTCCTGTTGCAGTGGTTCATTGTTCTGCAAAACAGAAGCAAAGTTATCATTCTTTTTAAAGAAATCAAACATAAAATCTAAATCAATATCCTCATTTTGAATGAATGGTTTATTATCATTATTATTTTTCAAATTTGATTCTTTGGATGAGGAAGGTTTATCAGTTAAAGAATTTAGATTAACCAAATCATCAAATGTAACATTCAAGCTTTCGACAATCATGTTAGTTCACTGATTTAGAATTCTAAAAGCCTTTTTATCCGTTGAATAACCCAAGAAAATCCCTTCGTCAGCTTTAGGATCAAACTTAGATAGTTTGTCCGATTCATTCAGTACAAAGCACCTATTACCAAATACATGAAAGTATTTGATATTAGGCACTACTCCATT